>MJUU01032260.1:5588-33801 GCA_002080025.1 Modiolus philippinarum
TTGCATTTATCGTAATCGGCATTTCACAATGAAAAGATATGGTACATGCCCATGAGACAGGTAAACAGGAATGGAACAATTTTTTTGTTATACCTTATGATATTTCCCTTATATAAATGCATTGGGGGGAAAATCAACAATTTGTCTGTTTTATTTCTCAAACCAAAAAACGATCTGTTGACCAGTCAACAGTTTTCAGTCTGTTGACCGACACCGATCTGTTGACCACCTGCCTTATTTTGGTTGGTTCAAAAATATCACGCCCATATCACATGATCTCCTGTCGTCTGCACAACCAAATTGGCGACGTGAATTGTATTCAGATGAAATAGAGCGTATTCATTGAACATGAAAAGGTATAACAAAACAATTATAGACTGGGTCCTCAAACAACAGCTGTTTTGTTTGACCCTCTGACTAAACTGTTGCACGAAGCCGAAGGCTTCGTGCAACAGTTCAGTCCTCGGATCAAACAAAACAGCTGTTGTTTTCGAACCCAGTCAATAACTGTATATTGTTGCCCTTCAATCTTGAATGGTGAATAAAAAGATATGGAGTAAATGCACATGAGACAAAGTCTCTACAAATACATGGTAAAAAACAAGCAAAGGAACAACGCTTTTATTGTTGTTTTTCATCTTGAAGCCACCATGAAGTCTTCAAAAATAAAAAAATCATACCTCATATATAAAGCAAATTCAAAACGGCCCCTAGCACCGATTTGTGTGAAATTCAGTGTTGAATGTCGGACAATTCGACACCCATGTTTCTTTGCACCATGGACGCTGGGTCGCAAACAAACATACAATTAACTGGAAAAGTGTTCATACAAATGCAGTCATCCGTTGCCTGACAAAAAGACTATCAGAAGACAATCATAATATATAAACAACCACTCAAAGAGTCAATTGAAAGAAACATGGCATTATAAAACAGAGAGATGAAGTTTCTGTTAAGAGGTTGTCCGACTATCATATGTAAATAACGAAAAAAGAAGGGAAAAAAGAAATACTTGACCTTTGAGTCGTTTTCACTCCGCAAAATGTTTTGTGTATTACCGCAAAAAATCAATACATCAATACCTTGAAAGGGAATCACCAATGAGTTAACACTGTTGAGCTAAGGGTGATTTATATTTAATCGATTTCTAGCGCTTAAGGTAAATTGTTTTTCGTCAATTAAAATTGAGTTGTCATATAGGAACTAGAGGCTCACATGAGCTTGTATCTCTCAACTGGTGACTGGTTTTATTCATTGTCACGAAAAGACCACCCATTTATACTATAAATCAGTTCACCAGATGTTACATTTTCAATCTTGGATCAGGTACAAACATAAAAATTACAAACTTTGAAAGGGACCACCCAAAGAATATTGTAACCATGTTAGGTTCCAATTGGCTCAGTAGGTTCAGAGGAGGAGACATTTGAATGCATTTCCCATAGGGTCCTTATGTTAAACTATGTTCCACACTGGCGGCCATCTTGGATGATGTACGAACATAAAAATCACAAGGGGACCACAAAAGGACTATTGTGACCAAGTTTGGTTCAATTTGGCTTAGTAGTTTCAGAGGAGAAGATCTTTAGATGCATTTCATATAGGGTCCCTATGTTAAACTATGTTACCTGCTGGCAGCCATCTTGAATGAGGTATGAACATAAAAATCACAAACTCTCAAGGGGACCTCCTAAAGACTATTGTAACCAAGTTTGGTTCCAATTGGCTCAGTAGGTTCAGAGGAGCAGACATTTGAAAGCAATTCCTATAGGATCTTTATTTTAAACTGTGTTCTACGCTGGTGGCCATCTTGGATGAGGTATGAACGTCAAAATCACAAACTTTGAAGGGGACAATCCAAGGACTATTGTGACCAAGTTTTGTTGAATTTGGCTCGGTAGTTTCAGAGGAGAAAATCTTTGGATGCATCTCCCATAGGGTCCCTATGTTATTCCATTAGGGTCCCTATGTTCTCTGCTGGCAGCCACCTTGAATAAGGTATGAACATAAAAATCACAGACTTTCAAGGGGACCACCTAAAGACTATTGTGATCAAGTTTGGTTCCAATTGGCTCAGTAGTTTCAGAGAAGAAGATCATAAGGGTCCTATGTTAAACTATGTCCTGTGCTGACGACCATCTAGGATAAGGTACGAACATAAAAATCACAAACTTTAAAGGGGACCAGCCAAGGACAATTGTATCCAAGTTTGGTTCCTATTGGCTTAGAGAGGTTTCAGGGGAAAAGACCTTTGAATGTATTTCACATAGGGTCCCTATGTTAAACTATGTTCCCCGCTGGCGGCCATCTTGGATGAGTTATAACCACAAAAATCACAAACTTGAAAGGGGACCACCTGAGGACTATTGCGACAAAATTTGTTCCACATTGGCTCAGTGGTTTCAGAGAAGAAGATCTTTGAATGCATTTCCCACAGGGTCCTTTGTTAAACTATGTTACCTAGTGGCGGCCATCTTGGATGAGATGCTAATCTGCTGGACATATGTAGAAATTGTAGTCCTGGAAAAGCTCAACACTTTTGTAATTCACATTTAACCTCCATCTCAAACAGTGAAAATTCAAAGAAAAGGTGGCCATAAGTCGTCGTCAGATTTTCTTTAAGATTGCAGGAAATGTAGATCTTACTATGCTGACGATTTTTTTGTTATTTTAACTTTACTTCTATCTTCTACCATTTTCAATATATAAGACTAAAAAAAAAAACAAAACGAAAATTTTATGGAAATGGGGTAATAACTCCGAGACGGGTGATCGGATATTTTTCAAAATTGCAGGGTGGATAGATCTCATCATGCTGGTAATTTTTACCCCATGTCAAATGTTTGATACCTGTAAAGGTTTTCGAGAAATTTGCAAATACGGCAATTTACCCCTATGTTCTATTTTTAGTAACAGCGGCCATGTTGTTTGGTCTACGGACAAAAAAATCACAAACTTGAAAGAGCATACCCTGGTGATGATTCAGGCCAAGTTTGGTTTGTAGTGGCCCAGCAGTTTCAGAGGAGAAGATCTTTGAATAAAAGTTAACGGACGGACGAACGACGGACGGTAAGTGATGGCAAAAGCTCACATGGCCTTTGGCAAGGTGAGCTAAAAATTGTAAATGCACTTCAATTCCATCAATAGTTTGTCTTTTTTATGTGGTATATATTTATTTCAATAGTTTTAGAAATCCAGTTTTCCTTCTTACTGGTATCTGAGGCGATCATTCCGCCTTCAATTATGCGAGAGTTCCTATCTTGAAAATCCAGTATGGAAATGGAGATCGGTAGAAAGAAGAGAGGGGTGGGAAAAGTGATTATTTACAGATATATACCTTTACTGAACTACCTTTTCTTGCATTATAAGGATCAAAATTTCAAAAAAGATTTGTTCCTTAAAATAAACAAACAGAAACGAAACATATCAATCAAACAACCACAAACAAAAAAAACATTTCTCTTTTTTCTCTTTATTACATTTGAAATAACTTCTTTTTTTAATGTCATTTCATTTATCAAAACAAAAGTAGAGCAAAATGTCTTTTGACCCATGTAATCAGATTTATGCGAGTTTTCGTTTATGTGTTCTAATCCAATGTATCTTTAGTAGAATCTGGTTGGCCACAGCAGAATTAAACTGATTCGATTATATGGAAATATTAATGTATCAAACAATGAGAAATTGTTATGTAATCTCCGTTTTCCTTCATTAAATCGACATACGGAAATTGGTTAACCATTATCGTAACTGTTTTGTTTGTCAGTATTTTGTCCGATGTCTGCTTTTCGTCAGATCGTAAATGATAAGTAAAATCAGTGTAAATCTAATTTATTACTTATGTAATTCTTAACAATAAAGAAATAAAAATGATTTAAAACTGTAATGAACTGTGGGTTGTTACTTAATATTCCTCTTTTGCAGTGATCAGGATACGAATTATATTATGTCGGTGGCTAGTTCAAAAAATATTTTTTTATAATAATATATATAATAGTAAGATGAGCTGCAAATGTAGAAATGTATATTTCCGAATGCCGACAGTGATGATTACTGTAACATCTTTTTAAACCTATCGACATCGGAAATCCAGCAGATTTTGATCTGGATTGGAATTCATACCTCTACGGCACCATTCGCCATAAGCAGTCTCCAGTCTGTCAACAACTCCACACGTCAATGGACACATCTAAAGAGTTGCTGGTTAATCGATTGACTCGGAAAATACTCTTGGTAGGGAAGAAATCAGAGGGAAAGAAGAAATGGTTTCACTGGTACTGATATAACTGTTACACTGCCATGTTATACATTGCATTGTCATATATAGCATGTATCTCTTTTGTTTTGTCAACCAAATTGGAGAAAACGTATATTTACTTTATGAATTACATACGCAAAGTAGGAAATTCAATACATTAAAATCTCTAGAAAATCAAATTAAAATACATACATTTATGTATAAATAAAAAAAAGTGCTATCTAGTAATAAAATCTCCTTGAAAAGTTTTCCTTGAAAAGTCTTAGCTATTACCAGCATTCAAACCTTAAGATTTTGCAACTCTTACATAACCGCGATTTACTTTTATGTCTGACATGAGTCATAAAAATGAGCAAGTTAAGTTTTTTGGTACTGGTATAGCAGCAATGATAAGACAAAACATACTTGTTACGTTGACCCCTAGATGCTTTGTTTTGGGTCGTTTTAACCTGGATATGGGATGGTGTCTCCTGAACATTTACCCTATTTCCTTTCTTTTTCATATTTGTTAACATAAAGGAAGTGAACTGAAAATGATGTAAGAATTTTTAACGGACAATATTTCTCTTGAATTTGAAGAATTTTGTTCTACTGATAATTTGTGACTACAATGATAACCAAGTGTTATCCGCTTTAAACGTACCAAATGGAACCAGCAAAGTTTTAATAGGAGCTTACACAGAAAATACATGAAAAAACTAGAGTTGAGGACATAAGAAGTATATTACCAAAATAAGATATTGCTTACAGTTAAATATCAAAAAAAAATATTTAATTAAGTTATTGATAAGCAATCGATGATAAGATATACAGTAAATGCACATAAAACAAAATTGTTAAAAATACTTGATACTACCTTGAGCAATGGAACAACGCTTTTATTATTGTTCTCAATCTGAACTGAGCGGCCCCAAGCACGAGTTTGAGCAGTTGTTGACCAACGCTACACCCATGTCTTAAATGGTCATGAAATGTCAACAAACAAAAACTAGAGTAAAGACTGTCGGAAACGACAGTGATCCCCGTTCCCCCTGTTTGACACAGAAAATTTTTTGAAATTAAACTATTGACAGTCACTATTTTTACCATAAGGAATTAAAGAATATATGGTTGTTAAGCAGAATTCCAAAAAAGAAGTAGTCTTCGAAACTTTCAGGAATTTTACCAAACTTGGAATCATATATTTTGGAAATCAAATTGGTGAAATGTTTCTTCTAATTCTTACAATTTTTTTAACTATGGTTTCAATGTAGAATTCCAAATATTAGTGATCTTTGACAATTTCAGGAAATTTACCAAATTTGGAATCAATTATTTTGGAAATCCAATTGGTGAAAATGATTGACCTTATCAAAACAAATGCTAAAAGTATGGTTGCTAGGAAGAATTCCAAAAAATAAGTGGTCTTTGAGACTTTCAGGTAATTTACCAAAATTGAAATCAAGAATTTTTGAAATCCAATTGTTAAAAATGATTGCCTAATTGAAAGTGATCCTAAAAATATAGTTGATAGGTAAAATTTAAAAAAAAATGTGGTCTTTGATACTTTCAGGAAATTTACCAAATTTGGAATCAACTAATTTTGGAAATCCAATTGTTGAAAATGATTGCCCTAATCAAAACATATCCTAACAGTATGGTTGCTAGGGAGAATTCCAAAAAATTCATGGTCTTTGACACTTTCAGGAAATTTTCCAAAATTGGAATCAAATATTTTTCAAATTCAATTGGTGAAAATGATTGCCCTGATGGAATCAAATCCTAACAGTTTGGTTACTAGGTAGAATTCCAAAAAATACGTGGTCTTTGACACTTACAGGAAATTTATCAAATAGAAATCAAATATTTTTCAAATTCAATTGGTGAAAATGATTGCCCTGATGGAAACAAATCCTAACAGTATTGTTGCTAGGTAGAATTCCAAAAAATAAGTGGTCTTTGACACTTTAAGGAAATTTACCAAAATTGGAATAAAATATTTTTGAAATTCAATTGGTGAAAATGATTGCCCTAATGGAAACAAATCCTAATAGCATTGTTGCTAGATAGAATTCCAAATAATAAGTGGTCTTTGAGACTTTCAGGATATTTACCAAAATTGGAATCATATTTTCGAATTCTAACATTTCAGAATTTTTATTTTTTCCAATTACTTGCCAAAATATAAGTTTATATGCCAAAATGTCCAAAAATATCAATCTTTGACATTTTCAGGAAATTTACCAAAGTTGGAACCGGAATCAAAATTCTGAATATTTTACGAAAGGATATGGAGTAAATGAACATGAGACCATAACACACATGTCAACTCCAACTGCAATAATTTTAATGAGCTGTATGGCCATTTCTGAAATTTATTCCTCATCAGCAGCACTAGAACCCAAACAAAGGTTATTGAAAGCTTATTGCCCATCTAAAAACTATATGTAACAATTCTGCAACAAAATTAAATCCATAAATCCAAAAATGTAGGATGAGTTTGCGTCGCATGCCATATGTGTCACAATCCACATTTTGTGGTCTTTGTCAAATCGACATCTTGGGGCCTCTTGTTTGCATCAAAATAAATATAAATAATCCGAAAGTTTATTGCGCATCTACAGACCATATGCAACAATTCTACAACAAAAATAAAACCCTAAATCCAAAAAATGTAGGAGGAGTTCGCGTCGCATGCCACATGTGTCTTGTGGCCTCTTGTTTGCACCAAGACCAATATCAAAAATCCGAAAGCTTATTGCGCATCTGCAGCATATATGCAACAGTTCTATAACAAAATTAAAACCCTAAATCCAAAAATGTAGGAGGAGTTCTCGTCGCAAGGATTTGTGACGGACGGACGGGCAGACGAACGGACGAGTTTCGAAAGTGCGGGGATAATTAAACTGCAATCTCTCATCCGTTGCCCGACAAAATCACTAGTGTCACAAGCTAGTGGACAATTACAACATATATAGAAACACAGGGTGCTATCAAATCGACTGTAAGAAAACATACAATAGTAAGAGGTTTATTTTTTACCTCCATGGATACTGCATGGGTCTTTTACAAACATCAAAGTATTATTTGAGAGATACAAGCTAGCAAAAATACTGAACGAGAAATTTAATTATTGTATTTGATTGAAAGTTTTTAGATTAGTGAATAAGATAATTTATTTCAAAAGTGATATTGACATTTAAACATTGTAAATCTGCTGAATATATGTGTTAATATGACTCTTGTGCGTTTTCAAATGACTTCAGTTACCGGACAATGGAAAATAACGACGGGGGTGTCATATAGCGACCTGACACGGAAGTAATTAATGTTATTGTCGAAACTATTATGGTGAAATTCGTAACAATGTCATCTATATATATACCTTTAGATTCTATTTTAATCTTTCTTTTGTCTGGTTTTTCACTTTGAACTCTAATGGATATCGACTTATTATGACATACTAACCACGTAAGTAACCTGGTCATATTGACAAAATGGACCAAATAATGTTATTATTAAATTCATATCGAACTTTGCAATTATAAATGAAGATTTTGTTTATTCTCTGATTGTCTTGAAATGCAAAATTCATTGACCTCTCTTCAAAAGTGTGTCGCATTTCTCGAAATTTAATGGACCGTTGAAGACGTATACGGAAGCCCGTTATTGTTTCATGGAGTCTTTTTTAAGTCGTTATAACGACATAACGACTTGACTTACTCGGTATAACAATTTTCAGCTACCTCGTTTTAACGACTTAGCTAACTCGTTATGACGACTTAAAAAAGACCCCATCTGACACTAACGGGCTTCCGTACCTTCTGTACATAAACGCATGGGATAGAGAGTTTACTTTTTATACTCAAGCGATTCGCTAGCAGACCTGCATTAAAAAGTTGATGACGATCAAGAAGATAAACAAAGCATTGATAAGGGTATCCATCTTACCTGCGCTTCAAATGAAATTTGAATTTACTGTCGGAGGGCAGTATTTTCAACCCTGACGGTTACCGGATATCGGAAGTGAGAACTGTTCCCCAATTCCCGAGTGCACTTTATTCCTGTACTTCAGACAAGATGGACGTAGTATTTTTGCACGTACCCAAGTGCCCGTGCGACTGATATATTGAACGTAAGTTTAATATTAGTGAACCACTGCCACTTTTTCATTGGTGTCAGAAGCAAATATGGATTTAGCCTGACGTTTATTCAGGATTTGTTGACATTTTTGTCTGTCAAATTTTGACAGATTTTCGCGGTCTTTCACGTGGAAAGCAAGCCGCGGGATTTCAAATATTTTTGTGAAATTTCATTGAATTGAATTTCGGTGACGTAAATTCATTTATTTATTGTTTGTTTACGTGGATTGAAGTATTTTTCAGTCAATTTACGTGTATTATTTTCATCGGGTGTGAATTTTGATACTCGTTGATATTTTTCATTGATTTTCAGCCACATGTATGGCAATTTTTGGTTGAAACCCCAAGCCCTACACACAATAAAATTTGTTGCATACACAAACAAATTGTATAAACAGTTTATCCCATTTTTCCATGTGAATTTTTCATATGGGACAGCCTGGAAAAATTTTGATTGATTTACACATTTTGTCAGTGAATATATTGACAATTACTGACAATATTTACTGATATTTACTGTTTATTTGCTGGAGTTGTTATTTATTCTGCGTTCCGCAAGAATTTTGACTACACAATAGCCGCACAAATACACAATGCTCAGCCCAATTTCCCACTGAACATTACACCTTATAAACTTGAGTTAGGGACTGTCTGTGTATTATTTGGCAGCTTCTCATATTTAATTATATTGATTATTTTCTGAATTTATTCATATTTTGATTCATTTTGGTTTTTATTTCTAAATTTTTCAAAATTTAAAAGTGTTTCACTCAGGTGACACAACATATGGATTATTAATAGTGCAGAAGGTATCCCTTTCTCACTGTTGGTAAACAACAGTACACGCAAACACTACATTACCTTAAAAACACAGTGTTTTATATTTTGACCTCACAGTTAAACAAATTTTGGTACTACAATTACTACAATTTAGAAACATAAATTTTCAGTGCATTTAAATAAGTTAAAATTTATTTCGCAATTGTGTATTCCGCGAGATAAAACAGTTCAATAAAATTTTGATTAATTAAACATTAACTTTTGGATAAACTTTTCAATGTCTAAAGACAAAATGGTTTGATTATAACTACAGTTTTAAATAATTACTTTGATAAATCAGTTTAATTTAAATTTTAATTAATTTTTGGATAATCAATAACTTCTCCTTCATAAATAAAGATAAATACAATAACTAATTTATTGACAACAGTAAAGTTGAATTTTTATTTTTGATATATTTTTTCAGATTATCTTGCATATTTTTCAGATTATTTTGCATATTTTTATGTGAGATATTTATTTCATTAATATTTTTCCATTTTTGAATTTTTATTTGAACTAATTTCTGTGATTGTTTATTAAACAAAAATAAAATCAAACTACATAGTAGTACAGGTTGCTTATAAATCTAAGATCAAAATTTTCAATTTATATTTGCTTTGCAGGTATCCCTTGCTTTGCATAATATAAAAATTAAATATTTAAATAACATCTTAAATACATTAAATTATATCAATTAGATCAGAATAAATATGACATCAAAAATTGAAGAAAGAGAAGACTACATAGAGAATATTAACAGCAAAACTGAGGAGGATGGGACACAAAAAGATACAGAATTTCTGGAACAACAGCAGCGTCAAACACCACAATATGAATAGCAATTATTTGATGCTGATTTTACTATAACGGCCTTAACAAAAGAAAACCAAGAATTACTGGAAAGGTTGAAAGATCAGGACCAACTTATTGAAGATCTAAAAGAGCAGAAAAATGAACGAGAAGAGGACATCAACGTACTTAGGTCAAAAATAGAAAAAAACTGATGGCTATAGTTGAAGACCAGGCAGCAGAAATAGACAAAAATTACATCAAAAAGAAAAGATACTTGATAGAAAGGGAAGAGCAGGAAAGGAAAATCAGAACTCTAGAAAGAGAATTACAGCAGATGAAGAGAACAAAAGCATTAGACCATAGAGACATGTATAGCAAATCCACCACAACAGTGAGCCTGAAGAAGCCAACGATGGTAAAACCACGAACCAATGTCATCAGTCTACTGACCAAAAAAGAAACATACCTCCTCTAAAGTTACCCAAATTACCAACATATGATGGGACTAATGATTGGAAGGCTTACCATCTCCAATTTGTTCATATGGCTGACAGATTTGCGTGGGACCAACAACAAAAGCTAGACAACTTTTTGTTATTCCTGAGGGACAGGCCTTGAAATTCTTTTGTACCTGCCCACTGCCAGTGCAAGAAAATTTTGACCTTCTAATGGAAAAGAACCCAAAGATTCGGGAATAAAGACCTCCCAAATTCTATCAGAAGACAACAACAAGATGTCAGACAGACAATCGAGGAGTCCCTAGAATAGTATGCTGAAAGAGGGCAAGATTTAGCAACTGATGGGTATGCAGAAGCTTCAGAGGACATAGCGGAAATGATTACTACAGAAGCCTTTCTACGTGGCTGCCAAGACAAACAGGCTGCACTAAAGGCTGTGAATAAAGACCCGAAAACAGTAGAGCAGGCCATGCAGTACGTTAAAAGTGCAATCCAAAACAGGAAAGTCCTACTCGGCTATAAAATACCAGAGATGAAAAAGTTAGATTCCATGACCAGACAGAGTTGGAGAGTGATACAACTGTCCGTAATTTAGACAAAGACCAGCCCAACTACGACGATAATGGCTTCTGGAAACAAAAAATAGTAGATCGGATGGAGAAAACAGAGAGAAAAATTTCAGATATAAAGAACAACATAGATAAGATCCTAAACATAGTCTCAAAGAAGCAAGAATACTGGTCTGGCTCACCTTCTCGAAGATCATCAGGGAAAGAATCAGTTTGCTGTACTTGCAATGAGAGTGGACATTATAGCATCGACTGTCCAAAGAAGAGGTACAGTTCAACAGCATCTGAACCCAATTATTTAAACTACGAAGGGTCGGGGAACTAGGCCAACCCCTGACCCGCTTTGATTATATAGGCCAACCACCTCTACACAGAGAGAGGGAAGAAGTTATTACATCCTCCAAGTCTGATGTCGGTATCCCCGACTTAGTCTTGAAAGATAATGTACAGTAATGCCAATAGAATGAGACTCCATTATCATCATATTTCAGCTCCTGCTTCAACTACCATGACATAGACAACACACAGCCTACTCGCAGGAAAAAATCAATACCAGTAGAGATAAAGAAGTCAGTCTCTTTTGAAACAGGTGTCGGTATCCCCGACCCTGTTTCAGAAGAAACCACGAAGATCAAAGAAGATTCGTTAGTCTCTTTTGAGACCAGTGTCGGTATTCCTGACCCTGTCTCGGAAGAAGACAAGAAGACCAAAGTGGTTTCATTAAGTATTCAGTGCACATACATGAACATACTTCTACCAGTAAAAATAAATGGTGCGTCAATTGATGCAGTTCTTGACACAGGAGCACAGATAACTGTAATTAATGAAATCCTCGCAAGGAAACTTGAGATCTCAGAGACAACAGGAGACTCACTTTACTTGAAAGGGGCTGATGAAAGTAAAATCACAGCCAGATTTGCAGGAGATGGCACTATAATGATTGGCAAAACTGAAACCAAGTGGAGACTTATAGCAGCACATATTGAATATCCTATCACCATAGGTCTAGGTCTGCTATGCCATCTTCTTGCGATAATTGATTTATCCAAATTCACGATTAAGATTAGACCTAAAAGGATATAAAGGAAGAGAGATTATGGACCTGATAAAAAGAATGTATATAACTGTAATATTTTAAGATTTGAACTTTCAACTGTATATATATATATATATGGAGATCTCCTCGTGTTCTTGTTACAAATTCGCCAGTCAGATATTCCATAGACTGCCAAGAAGATAATATTTCTCAGCGCCTTGGAATTCCATTTCTTGACGTCGTCCCAGTTTCAGCTGAGAAGGTGGAAGGGATCTTTCGACTATGAACCAGAGGAAAACTCCAACCATATTTTAGATTTTAGTTCATGTTTAAGATTTTAGATCACCTTTTAGATATTGGATCATATTTTTAGATTTTATGGTACACAAGTCCTGATTTTACATTTTATTTGATAACTGTTGCTTCTGTTCCTATTTATTTGCCATAAACACATGTATAACAGTTACACATTGTATCCTGTTGACTGGTGAATACTTGCCATCTTCATCACATGTTCTTCAGTCACCTGATACTAGAGATATTGAGCTTCAACTATAACCCAACTTCCAAGGCTACAATGTAATGGCCATTTGAATAAAATATGCTCATCATAATCATCTGAGAACCAGATAATACAACAAGGTTGGTATTTCAACACCATACTTTTCCATACCTGAAATCTTTCCATTGGATTCTTCTGAATTCGGACGTATCAACATTGGAATTAACAGACATCATAAACATGATAGGAACTCAGTCTACACCCGTCATAATCAGCCTGGACTGACAACAAACTGGTACTACGCCTCTCGAGACCCTACATCAACTACCAAAAAAATCACAATGGAGAGGAATGTCGGAGGGCAGTATTTTCAACCCTGACGGTTACCGGTTAACGGAAGTGAGAACTGTTCCCCAATATCCGAGTGCACTTTATTCCTGTACTTCAGACAAGATGGACGTAGTATTTTTGCACGTACCCAAGTGCCCGTGCGACTGATATATTGAACGTAAGTTTAATATTAATGAACCACTGCCACTTTGACATTACCATTAAAATGTTGTAAAATGATTTTGAATAGTTTATTGATAATTGATAAAATAAAATACTAGAAAATAAAATAAAATACTAGCAAGCAAAATTTATATTGCGATTCCTTAAAAATATGTCGGGTTTTTAAAATATAATAAATACCAAAGTTGTATAAAGAGCGGTAAATTTCGTTATTCTGTACACGTGTTTCAAGGAGTAACTTCTCATCAGCAGCATTGAAATCAAACAATATGGAAAGCAATAATCCAAAAATGGTAAAACAAAAAAGTACTCATTATCATATCATAATAGGTAGCCAAATTCAGTACCAAGGACATCCATCAAGTGCCATACACGGAATGAAGCCTCGTATTTCTAAGGGGTTAGAATTTTGATAAAACAGTAAATTTCTATAAAACGCAAGTTAATGAGGAGATGGGTATTATCTCTTATTTTATTTCGGCGGAATAAATGAATATTTAATCAAATTGCCCTTCTAGGTCAACAAACTTCTATTTTAGCATAGAAATAATATGGGAAAACACATTTTTCAGGATTTTTTTTTATTAAAATAAAGATTTGTGACCCCTATTTCCAAATTGATTTCACACAAAATATAGGAATAAAACGATAGATTTTGCGAAAATATAAATAAATTTCAATCACAGAAACAAAATGACGAATCTATTGTTTTGTTTTAGTCCCCATAATTCTGTACAATTTTTATATTGAAAGCCACTTTAAAGGTATCTAATTTACATTTTTCTTTAAATCTAAGGAATACCTCCATTATGAAAAGCTCTGTCCTTAGCTGATTTTGACTATCAATTTAGATTTCGTTGATTTGTTTTGTTCGAATTATCAGCTATCCGTGTACTCTTCACTTTATTATATTGTTTTCTTAAATTTTCTTTTTTATATATTTGTTATGAAATGTGCATCATTATAAGTTCCAGTACATTGGAAACTGGCGTGTTGTTGTTTTGATTTTTTTAGTAATATACAAATGTAAAAATAAGCTAGACTAACAAACTGAAAGCTTTCTTACAGTGTATATTTACATCATATTAGCATATTCTAATCATTGTTTAGATTATATTGGTAATTTGTTCTCCATCAGCTTTTACACATATTTCGGTTCATGGATTTCCAAATGTTTTGATTTAATCTGCACTGATGAGACATAAGTTGTCGAAATGCGCATACGCAGAAGCTAAATTCACAGTAACTTCGGTATTTTGTTATTTTCATAAAAAGGTTGTTTACGTCTTTGGATATTTCAATTTCAATTCTTCAATTGTAAAAATGAAATGTAGTGCCAGTATTGCAATCCACTGGTATGAAATTTCTAGATGTTATGCACTGTTTCTAGCTCATTTATATCGTGGCTTTCTATTGGTTAAATAATGTTTATACCAAATGTGTTCTCGAATCAAATTTTTTTAATCAGATCTTCACCCTACATTAAGTTTTCGATAAATGTTTTTATTTGCTCATAAATTTTCATGCAGTTATAAAACAATTATGTATAATGTATCTAAATACAGGGTGTTTTATGACGTTTTATAAGTGTATCTTGGAGTCAATGTTATCAAACTAGTAAAAAGTCATTGAGTTACCATTTAATAGCATTTTATTTTGAAAAAGATAATAAATCAGTCAATAACAAGATACTGTGGAAGTACTTTTATTCGTGGTCACAGCTTCCGAACCTTCCGTGAACTTAGATGACAATTGTTTACTCAATACGCAATATCTGCGAAAATTTTTCAAAAGCAACGACAGTAGAATACCAAAAGAACAAAGCAAAAGATTACAAAAATCAAAGTCCAGATAAAAGGCAAAAAACGTGTCCTGTCCTGCATACAGTACCCGTGACACGGTCGCCGAGGCATTTAAGGTTTTGAAAGATCTGTTTGGTAGCTGATTGGTTAATGTTATTTCTAACCCGTGGACCAAACCAATTAAAAATCCTTTTTTTTTGTTACTTCTGTTACTCTCAAATAGTACAAAGGTAAAAGTTTCAAAAGCTTCTGTAAATCGTTCTAGTATTCAGCCAATAACAAGGTCAAATCGGTACCACAAACATCACTAGCGAAGACAAAACTAAAATTCAACAGTAAAATAAAACCCTGACAGAGTGAACCCCCCATTAAAACCGAGGGTGGCTTTAGGTGTTCCGGAAGGGAATCTTGCTCCGCTCTGTATACAGTACCCGTCACTCTGTATACAGTACCCGTCACACTGTCATTGGGTTAATCCAGGGTTAAGTCATAATCGGTAATGTCATATTCGGGAAGACGTGAATCTAGCTGAAAATTATTGTTCTCATTTACGAAACCGACATTACATATCAATCTATGATATCGTGTATACAGCCATAGAATTTTCTGAAGGGGTGAAAGTAACAAATGCTGAATATATCCCCGACTTTAGAGGTTTATGTGATATGTGATAGTACATTTGCATTTTTTTTTAAAGTCACTCTACATTAACGAATCAACTATGAAATATACATTTCATACGCTATGGAGGTAGGAATATTGCTGCCAAAAACGAAATTTCATAAATTGGAAGTCACAATCACCACGTTTGTCACCAAGTCTTAATTTCAGACGTCCATGTTCATCAGTGTATAAGAAAAAGTAAATGTATAAGCAGAGCTTGCTGTATCGGTTCTCTTTAGTTCAAGCTCACCGAGGTAGATCCGGTGTAAATATTCTTCAAATCTTTGATAATATCAGAGAAAGTTCATCTCTTTTTTTTGTAATTCTTTATTTTTGCAATTGGTACTAGCACATAACATTATTGTACATAGACACATTAATGAAGACGAAACATTACAAATGAACATATACAGGTACAAACATCTCACAAACATATATAAAAAAAATATATGTCACATGAGGACTTTGAGAACTTGAGAACCTATAAATATTATTTATATGATATAATATAAACATAAAATAAAAACATAAACATAAACATCTGCACTCAGCCACTGAGAAGAGGTTCAAGCGGCAACCATTTTTTACGGATGAAACTACTTTGTGAAGCTGTCAAATAATCACTTGAAAACTTTTCAATATGCATGTAGTATTTCAAAAACTCTACACCCCCTCTAGTGTGAGGTATAGAATTTTTTGTCTACATACATAAATATAATGTTTTAAAATAAGAAAGGCATTTTGGATGGTGTTATTCTGTTCCTCATTCGCTGCCATTCCAAAAACTATGTTTGAAACATTTACATCCATAATCAAATTATGTCTTTCAAAAAGGCTGCGAATGGACAACCAAAAATTTTTTGTATGATAACATTCCCAAAATAAATGTATTAATGTCTCTGGTGTTTCAAAACAAGAAGTACATAGTTCTGTTTCCGAACAGAAAGGTATTAGTAGGAAGTATTCTATGCAATAACCTGAACTAAAAATTTTGCAAAAGTGTATTTCGTGTTATAGAAAAGGGCAAAGAAAAAATTTCTTCCCAATTTTCGATATTTAAATCAAATACATGATTCCATTTATTTTGAGATTTGGGTTTATCCTTTATCACCTCAAGATAGGTTTTGTAAAAATATTTACTAGGTTTTTTAAATGTTTCAATTTTCAACAAAACTATTAGTTACAGTATCCAGTTTTTGTTTTCCTACCACATTTCTTTTCCAGTCAACCGGAATTGCATTAAGAATGCCATAGAATTTGTTGAAAGATTACCTTCATGTTTTTCCAAGAACTCTGTAAAATTAAAAAAGTTCCATTATCTGATAATAAATCATTCATCAAAAATACACCATTTTTGCAATAGTTTGTATTAATGCTCGGATCTCTTTATCAGCTTCAGTAATATTTGAATAATTAATAAAAATATCTATCCGAAAGCAGTTTAATTTTCTAGAGATCCATCTTAAACCCTCTTTTTCCAAAAATAGGACTTTATCACCACCATATTTTTCTAAAGTACTCAATAATAAAGTTTTCCATGGTGAGTGGTTTAAGGGATCAAGTGATTTAAGGGATTTACTTAACCACGACATTTTCAATGAATAGCAGAATGACTGGATATGTGGAACCTTTAACCCACCATTTTCAAAATCATATATCATAACACTTCTCTTAATCTTATCAGGTTTATTATCCCATATAAATTTGTAAAAAATGTCTTGGATTTCTTGAAAAATATAATCTGGAGGGTTTGGCAGAACCGTCAAACATTGAACCAGAATTGGTAAAGCTAAAGTTTTTATGACTTTTACTTTACCTATATATGTTAAATCTCTGTATCCCCAAACATTCAATATATTCCTAACTTTAAAAGTCTTGTCTATGAAATTGCACAGAAAGTTCATCCCTTATTTGTTCAAAAACAAGGTCTCCACATGCACTTAACGAAAATATAGTCGATCAAAAACTCAATCATTTTTATAACGTCATTTTTTCTGTATTTCATGTTTAACTTATCATGTCTCTCCAGTGCAGATAAAATCTAAACGTTTGGAAGGCCGTTCTCTGCTTTTGTTGCCAAAAAGCATTTGGGTTTCATGCCGAAAATTGCTGATTTTATTATATTATGTGGAAAGGTTATATAAAGAGAAGAAAAATCAAATATCTGAATGCTATGCCAACTGGCGAAACCGTTTGCGGAGAACTGTTCAAGGAGATGTTTGAGAATTCACATTTGATTCAAGCCGCTAGTAGAATAAGCTTTTTCGCAGTAGCTTTTTAGACAATCTCTAATCACAGTTAATGAAGTTGTAAGGAGTTGGATAGACCAGGCAATGAATCTCTGTCTGTAGATATTCTTGTGAAGCTGAGGTACCCATTAAATATTTGGAGATAACTTTATCTATTTTAATACCAAACGATGCTATTTTCATTATCTAGTCGGTCCTCCCTAGATATTCTAGTTGGGGTATAAGTAGGATTCCGAGAGGACCTATCAATACCCATTTCAAGCGACTATAACAATTATTGACTTAATCGCACTGATCAAACCTGACAATGTCTCCACATCGTCTTTCTCTTTCTTTGCAGGCATTCAGGCATTGTCCTCAACTGCACCCATGCCTACATTCTGCATAGTCCTATATTGCATCCGTAATGATGCGTTTTAATCCTGATGTCTTATTTTCAATTTCAATGACAATGGTCACCATTTTGGAAATTCCGACAATAAATTCCAATTTCACGTCTCGGATTTTAATATTACCATGTCAAATTTCGCCTTTAAGAAGTTCATGAAAATCGGAGCTGTATTATATAAATTTCATTTTCTGTTGGATTTAATGACAAAGGGTGTCGAGGGTTTATTGATCTTCAGATGGTGTTAAAACTTCCTTTCACGTTTCAATATCTTACCTCTGATAATTTCCGAGAGCTCTCATGGACAATGTCAGGTCAAAAACCGAAATCAAACATCCTCTTTGCATCTGTATACAAATCATGTTAAATTTTAAGAAGTTTAATTTTTTTTTTGTTTCCTAGGAATTGTTCGAAAAGAGGTGGAAGACAAAACAAAAATAGAAAATGAATAAAAACACAACAAAAACTCTAAGTCTTCAGAGACTTTATAATTGTAAGCAAAAGCTGATATCGCCTAAAACAACTAATTAGAGACTGCATTGCTCGAGGCGTCAAAACCTACATATAAATCAACTTAGTTGAAAGTGGACAATATTGAAATTGGTACAATTTAGGGCCATTAGAAAAGTACGAGCTTAATGCTCATTTTTTTTTCCGTGATGGCGGCCAACTCGGCTTACCGACCAGGAATAAATTGTATGATTTTCTTGATGGTCTAACTTTACGCAAACCATTGCGGTCGACTAATTTTCACATGATTTTCCACCTGATTTTCTATTTCCGTCTAGGTCTTTGGCTCTTAAAACTTGTAGTGGGTAACTTTGTTAATACCACCATGAAAATGTCATCAATGTCCAAAATAAACCATTGTAGAATATCGAGTTAATGCACATGAGGCAAAGTCTAGAGACAAATGCATGGTAGAACCAAGCAATGTTCCAACGCTTTTATTTTTGTTGTTGACCTTGAAGTCTTCAACAATGAGCCTTGTCCATTGACTGCCATTTGAACTTGGTTGGGTGAAATGCATTGCTGGATCTAAAAAAAACGCCACAATCATGTCTTTACTGAGTATGGATGCGGTATCGTCAACAAACATAAAAAAAACTGACAAATGAATCTTGCAATCACTGTCAACCGTTGACCGACAAACGAACTGGTGTCTCAAGATAATAGACAATTTCTGTGTTCTCGTTTTTGCCCTGTCTTTGGACTTCGATTTTTGTGAATTTCACCCCTTTGTTCCTTCGGTATTCTACTGCCGTTGTTTTACAACATATTGATAAACACAGGTCACTCAAGAAACTTGGCATTATAAAATAGTGAAATTTTGGCGCTACAAACAGGTGGTCAGATTAACATTTTGAATAACATATAACATTTTGAAATGATGAAAAAAAATTATCTTTTCATCTGTGCATCCTGATTAATGAAAAATGAACCAACAAACGTCGAAATTAGTCATGTAATTAACAAGAAAGAATAAAGAGTAAACTCACGTGGGACAAAATCTCTAGAAATAGATTGTAAAAGCAAGCAATGGAACAAAACTTTTCAAATTTTTTTGTACCAAAATCAAAATTTTTCTTGATGGTTTATAAATTTGTGCCAAGTATGCCTTTAAGATATATCAGACAGATTTTTCCTACTTGAAAATAACGTATTAGTTTAAATGATATATTCCCGATCATGTTTTTTATTATTAGGCTTTTAAATTTTTATTTTATTGAAATTGTGGATTTCCTTTGTTTGGGTTCTAGTGCTGCTAATGAGGAATTAATTTCAGAAATCGCAATACAGTTCATTAAAATCAATTGCAGTTGTAGTAAACATATGTGCTATGGTCTCATTTATTCACTCCATATCCTTTCATAAAATATGTATACAAATATGGAGTATATCCACACGAGACTAAGATTGAAAAAAATTATTTCACTTTCTTAATCTAAACCAGAAAACAGGTCGGCCAAATAAAAAGAAAACACCCAAAAAGCAAAAATATATTGCTGCGGTCAAGCAAGTGGCAACACTTTCCGTTTACTGACATTAAGATTTACACCCCAAGCTCCGTTTACTGACATTAAGCTCTCTACCTTTCATTGACTCAACGTCGTACAAAGACAACATTGTATACATTTGTCAGGTTTCACGTCTGATATATCTACAATGCAGACATTTAACATCCTCAAACCGAACACATTGTGTGACTTTATTACAATCAATGTTTTGCCACTTCCTTGACCGCAGCAATAAATACATACACTGTAAAAACAAGTGTTAATCATTTAACATGATTATTAACACCTCATCAATAACACTTAATTAACATGTAGAAGCGTTTGAAAATTAACATGTTAAAGTGTTTTCTTTTAAACATATGGTGTAAAGCAATTAACATCATACGGTGTTAATAGAATTACAATAGTGTAAAAGAATAAACATATGTGTTATTGAATAAACATGTTAATGTGTGCATATGAAAACATGTAACATGTTTAAATGGCCAATAACACTTAATTAACACGTTGACATGTTAATAAGCACAAAGTGTTATTCAGTTAACACGACCATATGATGCTTAATAACATTATGTGTTAATGAAGCAACATACTCATTTGAGCTTTCTTCGATCGGTTGAATCCACTTTGGGATGTTGTATATAGGTTGGCATCTCATCCCGTCTCAAGCTCCATGTTCTCAACAATATACTGGTTACCCTTCTGTAAACAAGCCCCAAGCTTTCAACAAATTGCAGATCACTAATTCTGTATACAAGCCTCAAAATCTCAACAAATTGCTGATCATTATCTGATATGCAATCCCCAAGATCTCCAAAAACCGATATATACTTACTAAAAGAATATCTCCATTTTTCAAGACTGTCCTTAGTCAATTTTAGATTTCTACATTGATCCTTTTGGGTTTTTCACTTCTGCATCTGTAATTTTTACAGATATAGGTCTTCCAAAAAGCCTATTGGCCAAATCTGCACTGAAGAGACATAAATTGTCGAAATAAATTGTCGAAATGGCCTTTTGCAGAAGTTGAGTTAATGGGCACTCCTGTATTTGGTAACGTTACAGTGCAAACCAACACCAAAATCTCAAAAAAATATACTAAGACACAACTGGGATCCCTTTGGCAACATTCCAAGATTCACATTGTGACAAATTCACATTTTTCACATTTTTCCTGTACAAGGAACAAAGCAAGTAGAACTCCATAAACTGCATAAACCACAAATAATAAAAAAAAAAGCAAAATAACACAAACATCACTATATCATAAAGTCCAGTGACTATGGTGAAGTACATAATATAATAACATCTATAATTTACTATGCCTTTAATGCTGTAAATGGAACAACTTTCTATCTATCATAATAACATTTAACAACACTATGTTTTCACTGAAAAGCTGGAATTAAAACTTATCCGTTTTAATCATTTTGTTTGAATGAAAATATCACGAAAAATCCAATGCTGGCTTAGTCCAAGTTCTTGAGAATATATTACTTGATATTCCAGGTCGAATACATATTACACCATCATTATCGAAAACACTAAATGTCTTTCCGAACATTTCTGTATCACATTCCACCAATGTAATTGCATAGACAAAATTCACTGTCCAACAATATCACAAGGACAGGGGCGTCTCCTTCCTCAAGCATGATATGTTTCTGGCAGCTTGCAAGAGCAACACTAAAAATGTCAAAGTCTTATGTTTTATCTTTTAAGCTGCATGATCAATTTGTCCAAAACCTCCTGGCCTCCAAAACTTCTCATAAAGATTTTAAAAAGTTCTTGCTGTATTAATGTCCTTAACCAAAAAGCATTCCAATCAGTACATCGAATACATGTATTCCGTTGGGTTTTAAAACGTTTCTGGTCGGTTCTGAAAAGAAAAATAAAACGTTCATTACTTTGTCATTGGTGTTTCACAGAGTTGTTATATGTAATACCGGTAAATGTAATTATAAAATTCAGAATAATGATTGATTGACACATTTATCAACATTTCCGTATAAGTGTTTGAAGTTAAACACTGCTGTCATTTTTTAAACATATTTACACATATATTTATTGGTTATTCTGAACGGACAATTACTACTTCAATGTTGTATATTATACATTCTTGAGAGAGAGAATCTTAAAGTATTTCAAGAAGATGAATACGAAATATTGAATAGAACTGAAACTCATTACATGCAATTATCACGTCATTATAAGTACCCATCTTTGTCGACGATTTAAGTCAAAGATAATTTAACGTAATCTGATATTTGCCAAAGAGCAACTTAAATGTTGAATGTAGATATAACAAGTAAAAAATAAAAGATCTGAAGTAATATAAAGAAACTTGCCATTTCCTCCAAATAAACAACACTGTAAGACAGTTTTGGACATTGTAGTGATGTGTCGATCTGCATTTGGTGATCTCCAGCAAAGAACGCTTTGGCAGGCGGGAAACTAATAAACATCTGGTATATCGGATTTCAAAATTACATGTATTTTATTAACGCCAAGTGTTACTTATTGTCGTTAGCAGATTAACGCTATTGTTTACTTTGGTAAATAGATTGGCATGAATAGGAAATCCAGTTATCAAAATTAAATAACAAGGATCCAAAAATGTTTTGTTTAAACGTTTCTTAATAATTTTTGTCTTTACTACATTTTTTACAAATTTTTCGTAGGTAATATTGAATAATTTCTTAATTTCAAATTTGCATTTATTAATGCATATAATAAAATGATAAATTTACAAAATTCCGAAATTAAAGTAAAAGGATGAATTCACATATCAGGGCACAAATAATGTTATGGTCTGTCAAGTATAATAGACCATTAAAGTAGCCACAACGAAATTTGCCGCGACTTTTCTCCAAATATCTTAGAAAGTAGATGTTAAAGGATGACATGGTATACACCAATGGAAAGTTAATTTTTTGCCGCTGCATTCAATGCATTACCATAATTTTACAACAAAGAGTTAAAAAGTTTTCCATTACCCTTTTATGTTATTTTAACAGAAAATTTGAGTCGAAAACAGAGGGAGTACACCTGGTTAATTCAACACCTGTATTTATTGTTATAATGCCCTGGGGTCTATCGATTAACCAAAATACGTGGGTCGGGAGTTAATCTTGATTGCGAAACAAAAAATTAATTATGTAATTACTTTACAAAGTGTCAACAAAAACTTTTAACCTGTAAACAAATTTATTTTAATAAAAGTAAATGGTAACTGGATATTGGTTCTGCAAATTTTATTCTCAGATTTACCCAAACATTTTTATGTAAATTAGTAAACAAATCAAAATTCTGTTTGTTCATTGGCCACCCGAATAAACAACAAACAAGCACCCTATATGCAAATAAGTTATCTATCGGCAATCCGTTTGGTGGCTTTTCATTGGTTTGTTGGTTTGCGTAAATCGTTCATCACATACTCCCACATCGAATTTCTTAAGAATTTGAGTGAAATTAACATGAAGGTCTACGGAAAATATTTTTATTTGAACTTTGATTATTTCGGTAAATATACCAAGAGTAGCGGCAAAAAATTAGAAAATGATACATATATGTATTATAAGGGTCTTATTTAAAACAAAATAGCTACAGCGATTTAAGCTGCGGCAAATTTCGTTGTGCGTACTTTAGTGTTATTCCTTTAACACATTAACAATTCTTTTAACACGTAAACACCATTGTATATGTAGTTCATAATAAATTATAACGTTGTTGTGTTAAACTTTCAACATATTTGTAAACAAAATAACACATTAACACGTTAAGCATTTACACTTGTTTTTACAGTGTAAAAATAAAACAAAACAAAAAACAATTAAACATAAAATAAAATGAAAGCAAAAGATATGATTTATTTATAAGATATGGTGCAAGACTCACGAGTTTACATTGGTTTCGAACAAATTATGGCAAAGATTCAAATATTATTATGCATTTGCTCCATATCCTTTCATTATCTACTATGTTTTTATTTAATTAAAAGAGGTTAAAAAGAAAAATTACCCAACAGTATTGTCGGAAGTCGAAATCTAGGGGCAAAGAGACAAAGTAGGAGTTAAACCACCTGCAAAAACAGCAATGTTTCTGACTTGGTACATGCATCTCGAAAGAAATGGTTGATAAAACCGGATTTATGGTGAGCCAAACGAGCCCTTCCATTGCAGCAGTGTCAAACAGCAGCTCGACAGCAACCGCCATCGAAAGGTCACGGACAATGAAATGAAAAGAAAAATAAATTTTAATCAAAAATGTGGCCAAAAGTTCAAACCCCTCAACAAGGGATATCCACTCAAGAACTGCTCCAATGATTAAAATTGGAAAATGAATTTATGTAGTTTTGTGAACATTATTGTCCCCCTTTGTCCTTGTTCATTTCATTTTTTTTGGGGGGGGGGGGTCAGATTTAAGCTGAAAATGATGTTCTTGTATTTCGACCATGATTCACATTTCCTTGTAATTCATTCTAGCAATATTCTAGCTAATCCATCGACGACCAGATCACTGTGAACGGACTTCTTTATTTGAATTAGTCAACAGTCCTCAAACTATGCTGCTAAAACCATCGTTCAAGGAAAGGTATTTCAAATACAGATACAGAAAATATGTTGTTCAACAAAACTAACAATATTTTGGTCAAATATATGCTATTTTCAGTTCAGAGAAAACCAGGATTATCTTCGATTAAATCCTTTCACTATAATTCTGTAATGAAACCTTTCTTTTTATTGTGTGGAGGAGTTTCTCTGTGTACTTTTATGAATATTACTTGTATAGTCAATATCGCTTCCAAAGAAAAAATGCAAAATAGTAACCAATAACTATATAAAAAGGGGAAACATGGTGACTTTTCAAGATTAAGAACAACATAAAGCATTGTTCCATTACTTTGGTTTATGATGCATTTGTTAAGACATTTACTCTTTTGCATTTACTTCTTATCCCTTCAATTTGTTTGTTAAAGTGAAGAGAAAGGAGCAACTTTACAAAAAAGACTGTGTGTATTGCTGTTACTGAAACTTGTTATACTGCTAATACATACATTACATATACAGATAATCCGTTTCTGTATCTTTAAAGAGTTGATGAACAAATGGAAAAAGGTATATAAATGTACATGGACTATTTAAAGTCAAGTTGTGAAACAAAAATCTCAATGTACAAATGTAGCACAAAATGAAAGTTTTGTAAATCCTTCACAAAAGTAGAGAAAAATATTGACATAGAAAGCGAGATAACTCAATTGCATTCTTATACGCAAATGATCAACAAATACTAGTAATCGGACAAGTATTAGCTTTCCAAAAAGCTAGTCTGACGTCAGTATTCTTTTACTTAGACAATAAAAGCGGTAACCAAACAAAACTCACAATATAATTCAACTATTTCGGTTTTCCTAAAATATAGGAACGACATACTTACCATATGAACTGGTTTCTTTGTCTTTTATTCTGAAAACTTTCCAAAAGTGTTAATGTAAAAAATAATGCGTGTTTATTTATATTTAGGAGATCGTCGCCGTCGAAATTGACCGGAGCATTCCCGATGAATATTCCACCATTCTCCGATCTCAGCGCAAAAGTATGATCCGCCTGATTGGTCATGCTCATCTGAAGAAAGTGCTGCGCCCGGAGGCCTACGATGGTGCCGGGATCCTCTTCGATAGGAAGCGGATCTGCAAAGTCTGGAGGAGGGGGCAAGGCGTGGGTTGGGGGTGGGGGCGGCAGATTCTTGGTGATTTCCAAGGCAACTTTCTCCTGGGCCTCCACCACGGGCTTGAAGAATCTGCCGAGGTCTCGACTTACCCCCAGCTTATCCAAGCGATCCTTCAGCTGGCTCGCCTTGATATTCTGCTTCACGTCGTGCAGCGACTTGGCCAGATCATCCCGCTGCTCCTTGCTCGTGATCTTGATGAGAGGGCTTCGGACGATGGAGGTGGAAGACGGTGGATCCTTCTGGGCAAGTCTTCATGCAGATTCTTCCGGTGTTGCACTCGTGCTGGCAGAGCACTTTCGACGATAGGGCGATATACTCTTGCACATATCCTTTCCTGGTCGGCAAGGAAGCTGGCATGAATGACCTCTCATCACCTTTTGACCGCAGGGAGGCTGGGACAAAGGACGGGGTTTGGTGTTATATCTCCCCAAAGTGCTGATATCGTCCGGGGCGTGAGGTGGTATGAGCCATACCAATCAGCATCTCCCGCACTCTCCAACCTCCATCTCCATCTTACCATGCTTGCACGGGCATCGGCATTCACCACTCTCCGCCAGATCGGCTTGCAGGCGCTGGGAAATGCAAGATTGGCAGAGATCGCCGCACTTCTTCAGACTGACTCTCGGATCATCCACTCCGCACCAGCATCGCCCGCGATCCTGGAATTGCTTGAGGCAATTTCTTCAGGGGATGATCCGCTCGACGAATTGGGTCAAGAGAAAATCTTTGATCATGGGATTCATAATTTATCTGTGACTACGAAGAATTCATCTAGTTTGAATCGATATCTTCCAGCCTCTCGGGGGCTGGTCAGATCGATGGTCACGAATCCATGGGGCTCCGACCAGCATCGGCGGCAGAGGGTCTTTAATTGGTCGAGCGATAGATCCGTGCATAAGTCGCCATGAATGTGGTCGGGATTTCGATCGTCTTGGCGGAAGAGGCAGATGAAGTTGGCATTCTCCCGGATGGTCTGCCGCGGCAGCTTGAAGTAGCTTTGGCAGAGGTAGAAGCGATCGACGTTATTATGGCGGCCGCGCACGTAGTAATCCTCGCACTTATTTTGCTTGCTCAGCATCAAATCGTCGAAGACCATCAGATTCTTATCCGCCGGATCGAGCTCGCGAGGGTCGGGCACGTCGCCGTCCTGCTCGAGAAAGGAGGCATCGATCCAATTAGGTCCTCGGGGAAGAGCATCGACGAGATCTAGCAGCAGATATTCATCCTGCAGGGTGAGAAGCTCTCGGATGGCCTCTTTGTTCAAACCGTTCTCCAGTGCCGCTCGCAAGAGCTGATAGATGGGCTGGTGAAGAGATTTCCCGAAGACGTAGAGGCGATCGTAGTCCAACCATCCAGAGCGAAGAAGAAGATTATTCAGCAGCGTGGTCTTTCCGCAGCCCGACTTCCCGACGATCAGACCGCGAATTGATCGCTGGGGGAGGAGATAATGATTGCTCCTGGTGGGTCATGCGGCATCGTAAGAAGTGTCTTGCACGTCCATTTATATAGATAAAGCATGATCTACTGCGTGAAATGCCGAAAGCCCACCGATACGCTCGGGGTCCACGAGATGGTGGCAAGTAATGGGAGGCTGCGGAAGGTTGGAACCTGCGCCGTCTGCGGCTCCCAGAAATCCCAATTTATCGCTGCGTCGGGCGCCGGGCTCTGGAATAAGATGCTCAATCGCATGCCCGTAGAAATGCACTCACCGGGGCATAATTTCACCGGCCCCGGCACCAAGCTTCATAAGCGTCTGAAGGCAGACGGCATCCCCAAGCCCTGGTCCATGCCCATCAATCGCGTGGATAAGGCGTCTATCACCACGATCTCTGCTATGCTCAGCATTAGGATACGGCCGCCCGTAATTCCATCTGCGATAAGACCATGCTCAAGGAGCTGGACGGCATTCAGTAACCCGAGGCCCGCAAGCGCATGGATCGAAGTATCGTCAGACCAATCATCGGCACCAAGGCTGGATTTGGGCTAGGGATTAAAAAAAAAAAAGTGCGCTGGTCCGACCAGCTAGCCGAGGAGCTCCATAAGCCCGTCNATCATCGGCACCAAGGCTCGATTTGGGCTGGGGATTAAGAAAAAAAAGTGCGCTGGTCCGACCACCTAGCCGAGGAGCTCCATAAGCCCGTCTGTCGAAAGTTTGAGAAGAGGCGAGTGGTGGTGGGCGGGGTGGACGATACCTGGGCCGCCGATCTCGTGGATATGTGCGCCTTCGCCCGCGATAATCGAGGCTATAAATTTCTCTTGAGCATCATCGACGTCTTCTCCAAATATGGCTGG
>MJUU01032261.1:0-13183 GCA_002080025.1 Modiolus philippinarum
ACTTAGTAAAGTTAGGGTAAGGTAATCGATATTTTGAATGAAAAAAAATAGTATGACATTCAAAAATAGAAAAAAAAAGAAAAAATAACTGTAATAGTTAGAAATAAATAACAGAATAACATTCAAATATAAAAATAAATGAATATATGGTTGTTATAGCAACTTAGGTTAGGGTTAGTTGTTAGATAAAGGAAGTTGGTTATGAAATAATGTGGAAAAGGGGAAATAATTCTACGAATTGGATGAAAAATGGCGGGAAAGCTAAAAATAGCAGACGACACTATAGAATTATAGCGACAAAGGGGAAATACCTCTAAGGATTGGATGACAAATGGCGGGAAATCTAAAAATATCAGGCGACAGTATAGATATTAGGCAGGTAAGGGGAAATAACTCTAAGAATTGGATGAAAAGGGGAAATAATTATGAAATAAAATAGGAAACAATAATAAAAAACCAATAGCAGACACATTATTATAGAAATTTGGTAGGGAAGAGGAAATCACTTTAAGAATTGAATGAAAAAGAGAGATAATTATGTAATATAATAGGAAACAAAATGGCAATAGCAGACGACACTATAGGAATTTGGAGGGAAAAAGGGAAATACCTCTAAGGATTGGATGAAAAGGAAAGATAATTATAAAATAAAGTGGAAAATAATAAAATAACACATACAAAAGGTTACACAAGAGGACTTTAGTCTAAACATTGGATGAAAAGGGAGAAATTACTGTAAAAAGGTGAAATGCTATTACAACAGATAAAAAAGCGCGGGAAATAAGTAGCAAGAGTTATGTCCCTTTGACGAAAGCGGCCGTGATAGAAAACACCCACCAAAAATGCGAGAAATCTCAAGAGTTATGTTCCTTTGACGAACGCGGACCTGATAGAAGACACTGTGAAAAAGCGCGGGAAATCCCAAGAGTTATGTCCCTTTGACGAACGCGGACGTGATATAAAACACCCACCAAAAATGCGAGAAATCCCAAGAGTTATGTCCCTTTGATGAACGCGGACCTGATAGAAGACACCCAAAAAGAAACGCGGGAAATCCAAGAGTTATGTCCCTTTGACGAACGCGGACGTGATAGAAGACACCTACTGAAATACAATGGTAACTGCTGAATGACCACGCCCGGATATTAGGTTAAACTTTTGATTGCAGAACAATACTGAAAAGGGGTTGAAAATACAAAGAATATTGTTACAACATACAACACAAGAAAAAATCAGAAAATACCCGACTTCCGGTCTATACTAAGGTGAAACAACACCCCTGCGGGGTCACGTGTTGTTCCAACACGTCATTTCCTATCAACATGGCTACTTACAGTAGATACACACCTACTTCCGGTTCACAATGTGGGGCTACGCCCACTTCCGGTCGCGCATGCGCTATGGACTAAGGTCAACTGTGACCCTTGCAGGGTCACGTGTTGTTCCAACACGTCATTTCCTATTAACATGCCCGACTAGGGCTTCAAAAAGGGCCACTTCCGGTTGCGCATGCGCAGTGTTGACATGTTATACATCGGTCACGTGACTTCCGCTTCCGGTCACGTGACTTCCGTCACGTCATTTCCGATCTACGTCACTTCCGGTGACGTCACTTCCGGCACCACCAGGCACCACCACGCACCACCACGTCAAATAATAATTTGTTCGTGCCCATATACTACTCCTGTGTATTCGAAGTACTGGCCACTACACGTACCGGGAGGCCAAATCACCCCCTCCTGTTTCAATTGTTAACAAGTATTAAACTGATCGATATCAAATAGCGCAAATGAGGTGTATTTTTAGATTTTTATTTACTGAGCTGGGCGCAGAACACCAATTAATTTTCCATAGGCTCCAACAGTAATATTTTGAGTTATACCACCCATTTCTAAATTTCGTTGATACATTTGTGTTAACCCTCAACACAAGCGGAATTGAGTGAAGTAACTTCCAATAAATTTTTGGAGTGGCATGTCAGTTTCAATTTTCCTGGATTTAGGAAACCCGAAAAATATAAATCAATTCAAAAGGTCATTTAGTGATCTGGGTACAGCCATGAATAATTGAGTATTTGTGGTTTTCCATATTTTAAAAACTATGATCATTTAACTTATAGCAACATTGTTTGAGCGGAAATATTTCATTATGGATATACATCCTATATCAATTAATTTTAGAAATAAAAGATATGGTCATGTCTTTTCTTTTAAAATTATTAATCGCTCCGTATAGAATTGATTCACTCTATGATCTGAAAAAGTGTAATGTTTAAAAAGTCCTAGTATTATTTATAAAAATAATTAGAATTGTGAAAGAAAAAAAACAGCAAAACAAAACTGATATAGATAGGACCCATATGCCTGCAAATATCTGTCAAATTAGTGTTTGTATTAGAATGTGTTGACGGGCATTAAATTCAATTAAAATCAAATAAAAAAAATAACCTTGTATTATCTAGTACAGGTGCAATTTTACCCCTACCCCTTTCCATATTGCTAAGAAACAGTAAGGACTAATGGTGATCCTGAAAGCTTACGACACAAGAATCCAAAGAAACGAACCCTATAAAAATTAAGAAATAAAAATCATTAACGTAAACGCACCTTTTAGGTTTTTTTTTTTTGTTTTTGTTTTAAAAATTGGACAGGTATGTGAACAAACGAGTATCCTTGGATATGGGTTTACCCATATCTTATATTGTTTATTTATTGATTGTACATAGTATTCCAAAGAAGTATTGCGATTTAGTCGTGAATTTTGTACCTATGATGGGCCATTTTCAAAATATGCTCAAATAATTGACGGAAACTATTTTAGTGATCCCTGAAACGTATACTTCCCAGAGGAATAAAAATATATACCAATTTTTTGTTTTCTGTTATATAAGTAGTCGAACAATGCTGTAAATTAGCTTTTGTGTCCATTTCATAAAAACACTTCCAGGCTGCGGGGTACAACCCCTCCAAAACTGGATATCCGTAGTTGTGCGGGATGAATAAATACACAACCCATCTTTCGGATGGGATGTTAACTCAGGTCCACGTGTTGGAAGAAATGCCACAGTTCCTGCACGTCAAAGAACCCTTGTAGCAAGCTCTTTTTTGAGTGGTCCGTAGGTGATTAGCTTCAAGGCTAAATTCCCCGCCCTTTTCGATTTCGCCCTACTTTTCCAGTGGCAGTCAGAATTTCCCATCCCATGACCCTTTCCATACCCCAAAGTGATTATTTAATAACAAACTTGTTCTCGTCTTGATATAGCTGAAATATTGCTCAGTAGACGTTAAACAATATTCAATCAATCAATCAATCATAAAAACACATATACTTAGAAAGATGCAATGCAGTACAATATAATATCTTTATTCTCTGAAACATATATAGTTATAGAGAAAGGAACATATTACATCAAATACAATATAATATTTACAGCGTGTGTGGAGGAAAAAAATAAATAAGTTAATATAATGTCATAACCAGGAGGATAGACTTTCACAATGAATGTGTAATTATATTAATGAATTTGCATAATATTCAAGTAAAACATCAGTTTTTTTCTTCAAAAATAAACAATGCATTTTTAAATCATCGAGGACAAAAAGTCACAATTTATCAATTTTGTCTTTTGAACAAAAAGAAATATTAGGACAAAAAGTAACAGTTTGAACAGTGCATTTTCAAAAGAAACATTGTCAAAAGTCAGTAATAAAGAAAGAAAATAGACTTCGGAGATGATAAAATCAGCGACATTTTCCACTTTTTCATTTCAGCGACATTATCATTTCAGCGACAAAAAGCATATAAATTCAGCAACATTTTATTTTATGGATTCAGCGACATTTATCTGCAAAAGCTGGAGTAGGAGTAGTAGTTTAGCAGAATATATATCATTTACAGTCACAAATCTATTGTTCATAGAATTAACTTTTCAATTTGAAAAATGTTTAGACTGTCGCCCAAGTATCTATCTATATTAATCATTATTGTAGAATCATCAGTAGAGTTTATGCAAAGATCTCCAAAGGTGGGTGGTCATGTAAGCTTTGTCAAGTTTTTACTTGAGAATCCATCAATAAGGCCTTCTTTACATACCTATCCGTCTCCATTTCCAGGTTATTTGTTTTCTTTAAATAAGAAATCTAGTCGTCAGTTTTCCTGTCTCGAATGATATTAGACACTTCAAGTCAATTTATAGTTTGTTTCCATTAGAAAATTGTAAGCTTCTATCTATTTAATGGGCCAGGAATACAGTTAATAGAAGCACTTATTTTTGCCTTCAACTACAAAAGAATTCCTACCAAAACAGTCCCGAATTATTGACGTTTATCTAATACCTTCGAGAACTACCTCTAACCGGTACTCTATCCACTTGACCTTTTTTGGAAATTTTCAGTAAGGTATATTTATTTCTTTATATGAGGTTATATTTCGTTTTCCAGTCGTTCCGTCCCCAAGTAGTTCCGTCCCCAGTCGTTCCGTCCCCAGTAGTTCCGGCCTCAAGTAGATCCGGCCCCAATTTGAAAGTAGTTCCGGCCCCATATATGAATTTAATTATTTAAACAAACAAGTTGCATGAATCTGCTTGAATAAATCATTTAATTAATTAGACTAATTAGCTCATACTGAAGTATATACAGAAGCCAATTAAAAACGGATGTTTTCTTAAATATGTGTGGTCAAATTGGTATTAAAATAATAAAAAAAAAAATTGACTTATTAATGAGTTAATTAAAACTTAATTACTTTTATGTTTCTCTTGATTGGAAAATTTCTTTGATTTTGTTTTCAAAACAACGATTATCACCTAAAAGGCGAAGCTTAGAAAACGTGACAACACACTTGTCATGGCATAAGCTTATACTATCACCACTAAGATTACAAACAACACTGTCCAAAACATTGTAACGTAAATTTCCATATAATCTGCATGCTATTTTTTCTATAATTGGCATTGCTATTAAATAAAATATTTTGCTATTTCAGTGTTTAACTTTACAGTGTAAGGAAATTAGCTCTTTCAAATTACCTCGTTTTGAACTTGAAGGTTTAATACTTAAGAAACAAACATATAGTCGTCATGGCTGTAGTGTAAGACATATAAATTCTTTTGAACAGCATAAAATTGACCGTTCAGCATGCATATCGTGTATATACTTTCAACGTTTGCTAGTTTGAAAGTAAAACATAAATCATCGGGCAAAATCACTTTAATTAAAGTTTTTTCTTCTTCATCCTGGTGTCATCAATTTGCCCTCAAACAGATTCAAAGTGATAAGAGTAGTTATTACATTTTTATTTTCAAGAATCAATATGCAGATCTATGCACCGACACTCAACATGGGAGGTAACTAGAATTTCCGCTTCAGTTGAGATCGAAGCTATGATTATGAAGGTAATGACAATCATCCCTTGAAATATATAATATATACCAAGCAATAATGGGAATATATATTGGGGGACGGATCTACTTAGGGGCCGGAACTACTGGGGCCGGAACGACTGTGGCCGGAACTACTTAGGGACGGACTGGTTTGGGGACGGAACGACTTGATACCTATATATCATTTTATATATTTATATAATTTATCTGACGTCGCTGAATTCATATATTACACGTAGAAAAGACGTGGCTGAAATGATATACACAGAATTACTCAAAATTTGTCGCTGAAATGATATTTTTTTTACACGTATGGCTTAATTGTCATGTCTAATTGTCACACCGATACCAATAATTTTGATCAATATGTTTAGAGTGAAATCAATGATTGCTTAATTGGCATCTGTTTGACAAGAGGTTGTACACACTTTAAGGGAAGGGTGGTCTTTGCTTTTAAAGTGGACCTACAAAAATCATATATGTCTTGAAGAAAAATGTTTTTTCAATAATATAAGATATGATTTCTAAAGCTATGTTCAGCCGAGTAAAAACATTCCAAATGTATTTTTTGTCCCATCTAATTTCATGAGGCGCTTGAAATAATTGTGACCTTTTTGTTGTACACCTTCGCACATATCACAGACATATAGATGCACTATTTGTCTCTGCACATGTGAAGCAAAAAAATATAAGTTTGTGACTTTTTGTCCAATAAGGTAAAATTGTAGATTGTGACTTTTTGTCCTGTGACTTTTTGTCCTAGGAAGTTTGTGACAACCTGTCCTGTGACTTTTTGTCCTGTGTCTTTCTGTCCGTTTACCATTTTGACCTACCCCCTACTCAGGGTCAGTTCTCGGTATATTATATAAAAAAATGTCTTTATTTTGTATGAATTATCACACTGGAACACTTCTGTATACATTTAGACTGATCTGGAGATTGCAAATCATATTTCAAAATGCCATGGTATTTTGACCTACCCCCATGGGAAATTGACCTACCCCACTGAGTGTCAATTCTCAGTATATAATATTGAAATATACCTTTATTTTGTATGAATTATCACTCTGGAGCACTTCTGTATACATTTAAACTGTTCTATAGGTTGTAAAGGTTTACTCCCGGTTTGCATACATTTAATTACAGGTTTATATAAACATATAGGAAATTGTTGTTTTAATCATTATAGTCTGTTCTGTACTGATTACCTTAATTTTACCTGAATTTTACCCCAAAAAAATATAATGAGAAGTTAGAAATAACTTAATAAATATTCAAGCACAATATAACAAAAAAAATACTAGTATTTGTTTCAAATATGATGGTTAAATTGAAAATAAAATTAATTAAAATGATCATTATAAACATTTCTGTAGTTTACTTGGATTAGACTAATAGTTAGTATCAATTTTAAAATGTTTATTTTTAAAAGTGTAAGATATTGAATATTGTGCTTATAGTCAGTGTATATGGATGTCTTTCCATGTTCCTACTTGTATTTGGCTTAATTACTACCACAAAAAGACAAGACCACCCTAACAGATTATTCAGTCGTGTTATATATATATATATATATATATAAAAATAACATTATCTTCAATCACAAACTGTATTCATGAATATGATATTGTCACCAATAAGGCTGCAAGCATTATAGATCATTATATTTCCAAGTGTGACCATCAAAGGATACCGCTTTCACCATTCGCAATGCATCTCACGGTTAATAAAAAAAAATGAAAATATATTCTGAAATCTGATGTTTTGAATTTATTTTGCAATCAAAGAAAAAGTGATAATTATCTTCCAATATGCTGCAATTTGTTTTAGATATTTATACAAATATATTTTGTTATTTTCTATTCATTTGTCTTTTCTTTTATAATGTTCTTGTATATTTTTTAACTTCTTTAATCGTTTAGCATAATTTTCTCTGGGTTCAGTATCAAAACCTATTTGGGTGTTATTTTTTGGTATATTCCAAAGAAAAATTCAATAAAAATTCTTGGTCAAAATTTGACTTATTCGGAAAGCATCCTTTAAGAATTGGTTGATACAATAACTGAAATCTTAGGAGAAATTGATATTTTGGAGCTTCAATAAATGATTTTTAACTTAGTAATCTACTAAAGTATGCTTGAAGTTAAATTTAAGGACTATTTTTACACCAAGTGTACTTCTAAAGACAATCAGGAGAATTCTCATCAATGAAATTTAATTAAACAACTTAACAATATACTTTTCTCTGCAACGTATCTGGCTGTAAACAATTTAAGGTAGGAATCTATGTAGCAAATTTCAGAGCTGGTTTAAAATTGGTTTAACCAAAGAATCGAACAATTAAGTTAAATGCTACCTTGGCTTGAATTTGATAAGACTTTTTTGACAAGTCTAAGCTACCATTACCACTAATCCTATATGCTTGATATACTTTTTCTTTAACATTTTTGAAGAAGTTCTGTATTTTGAGGTTTTACACAATTTTGTTGAAGATTTTGTTTTACTTTTTTACTCGATCACCATTTATTTCAATTTTCTGAGATTTCATCTAGCCTATTTTGTTATCTTTTTTTTTAGCTTATATTATGATACTGCATATCAAACATACGAAATGCATACATACATTTGTAGTATTTTTACAGGTAAAATATTTATGTATTTTTGCACATATTTAAAATAAACTATAGATCTTCAAGGTATGTGAACCTATTGTCTTTTTTGTTTATTTAACTATTTAATTACTAGGGTAATTAAATGTATGCAAACCAGGATGACACCGTTGTAAATCATTTTTAACAAGCCATGGTATTTTGACTTGCCCCAATGGGAAATTGACCCCACAACTAAGCATCAGTTCTCGGTATAAATTATTAAAATAAGCCTTTATTTTGTATGGATTATCACTCAGGTACACCTCTCTTTACATTAAGATTGCTTTTCAGGTTGCAAAGCATATTTCAGCAAGCCATGGTATTTTGAACTACCCCCATGGGAAATTGACCTCCCCTCAACTTGGCATCAGTATTCGGTATAAATTATGAAAAATTAATATGCCTTTATTTTGTATGAATTATCACTCTGGTACACTTCTGTTTACATTAAGACTGTTCTGTTGGTTTCAAATCATATGTCAGCAAGCCATGGTATTTTCACCTACCCCGACTTTGTCATTGTCATTTCTTGATATAAAATCTGTCTTGTTTATTTTTTTTACTCTTTCAAAATTTTCAATAAAGTATAGGGAGATGTCAATTTTCCAGGGGGTGTCAATATACTCCAACTAAAAAATGACCTGCAGGTCCATTTACCGCTCGGGTAAAAATACCACACACGGGGGATCAATTTCCCATGGCGCGGGTCAATTTACCGCGGCCAAAAATCGACCCGCGGGTCGATTTACCGTGCGGGTCAAATTACCATATGACACCGGTTTTGACGCACTTGAGGATATTTTTTGCTTTATTGTAATTTTCATTAGCACTGGTTATGAATTTTTGAATTGTTCCTTTATAGTTCTAATTCGAAATATAACTTATTATGTTCACTTAAAGCCGATAAAACTGTTCACTAACTATAATATTGAATTAGTAGTTTGAAAGTCATTACAGTCTGTGATAAAATGCGGATGCACACGTGCATGTACATGTGACTCTAGAAAAAATATACAGTTTTCAGGAAATTTTGATTCATTGACATTTTAACCTCCATCGTAACTTCGACCTTGGATAGGGTGCGTACTTTTTTTTTATAAATACCACATTAATCGACTCAAGTGAAACTTTCCTTCTGCATTAAGAGTCTACTTGTACATAATTATGTATATACTTTAACATTCGAGTATCAATCTTAAGCTGATCAAGAAAATGTCAATCATAAGCCGATAAAGAATGTGTCAATCCTAAACTTATAAAGAATCTGTCAATCCTAAACTGATATAGAATATGACAATCCTAAGCTGATAAAATCATATTTCAATCAATATTGTATCATTCGTATATGACGGCTTGCCAAAAATGTTCTGTGTTGGATTGTGTTTCCCTGATTCAGTCGAATACTGGTCTCTCCCTTTGATCGATTCGGACTTTTATTGTCACTTTTATTTATTTATTTCAAATTTGTATAATGTAAGCATTCTTGTCAAAAAAAAAAAAAAAAAAAAAAAAAAAAAAAATTCCATGGGTAGTGACAAGTAAGCCAGTTCCACCTTCGTACCGGTTAAAGTTTGATATTTTTCCGGCAAAGAAACATGATGCTTTTTGCCAATCTTATTTGATACATTAGTACAAAAACTTCAGTATTCTGTATGTTTTCAATACTGTATTAATACAATGTACATGCCAAAGTGTGCTAATATAACTAGTTCAAGAATCAAGAATTATAGGGGAAACATGATTATTGCTTGCAGGCCGGGAAGTAGTTCACAAAAATTATCTCCCCTGTAAATTTGTATATCTATCATCTCCTCAAAAAACAAGATGTGTGATGATGTGACAGGGGATTTATTCAAGCAGTACATACAATAACAACATAAACAATGACAATAGAAGACAATAAGAAATAGATACTATTTACAATATATACAAACAGGAGTGCGTTTGTTAAGCCTAGGAAACAGCCAGAGTGGAGTTAATGGTTCTTACAAATGAGCATAATTTTTTAAGAGTGGACCTTTTTGTACAAGACATCAGATTTTTAAATTTAAGAGTATTTGGGTTAGAAGAAAATTTTTTGTCAATACAGTGTTTTCTGTTGCTATCAAATTTTTTGCATTTAAATATATAATGAAACTCGTCTCCAAGATCATTTAAATCACACAAATTACATTTTCGGTTCTCACGTTGTACAATATTCCATCTGCCAGTTTCGATCGGAAGTTTATGATTAAGCATTCTAAATCTACACAAAGTATACATATCTTTAGGTTCAAAAATATCAAAATTTTTTTCGAACTCTAAATTTTCTTTGAAAATACGATAATTTAAGGTAGATGGACTGTTTTCAACATTAGCATGCCAAGTTTGTTTATAGTGATCTTGTAGGCAAGTTTTAATAGACAATTTAAGCCATGTGGTACTGAAAAAATGTTCGTTTCTCCATATGTATGGCATTCCACATTCGTTAAAAATATTTTTAATATATTCAAGCCAATCAGATTTAAAATTATCAATGTCAGTCATACTACGCTAAAGCTTATAAGCTTGATATGAAAGTTTTGAGTCTTTACCTGTCAGAAGATTTGCCCAAAATGACACCATTCTAATTTTAATATCTATTTCTATAGGGTATCGGCCAAGTTCCCCGTATAACATACATGTTGGAGTTGTATTTCTTAAATGAAACAGTAATTTACAAAATTTTAGTTGTACTTTTTCTAATATAGAGTTATTTCCATACCCCCAAATTTCACAGCCATATAGAAGTATTGGCTTGACTAACTTATCGAACAAGTCCAACTGACAGCTTATCGATAAGTTATGAGTTCTTCCTTGCCTTATTACTTCATACATGGCTTTTGTAGCTTTCTCTGAAATCTACAAGATTTAAAAGAACCAGATTTTGAAAAAAGAACCCCCAAATAATTAAATTCTTTCACTATTTCAATTGTAGCGCCATTATATGTAAAATTGATATTATCAGGCTGACGACCTTTGGAAAAAATCATTATCTTTGTTTTCTCTACATTTACTTTTAATTTCCATAATTGGCAATATTCATAGAATTTATCCAATTGAAGTTGTAAGTCTGAGGCTGATTCAGCCATTAGAGCGTGTCATCGGCATACAGTAAGATAAACAGTTTAATATAAACATCAAGTTTCAACTCAAATTCTATTGAGAGTGATTCTAAACCTGTGGCATTTTCTCTAGCAAAGAAAATTTCCAGGTCATTTAAAAAAAGAGAAAATAAAAATGGAGATAGATTTTCACCTTGTCGGACTCCCTTTTCACAAGGAAAATATTCGGATTTCAAACCATTGAATGATAAACATGACTTAATATTACTATACATATTAAAAATGACATTATACATATTGCCATTGATATTTGATAACAACATTTTATACCATAAAGCATCTCTGAATACAGAATCGAAAGCTTTCTCGAAATCGATAAAAGCACAGTAAAGTTTCCTCTTTTTCATTTTTGAAATATCATAAAAAGTATTTAATACAAACATGCTATCTATTGTTGAGTACCCTCTTCGGAAACCACATTGACTTTCATTTAAAAGAGAAACTTCATCAGAAAATTTGGTTAATCTTTCACATAAAATTGCCGTAAATAGTTTACCCATACAACTGACAATAGTTATCGGTCGATAATATTTTGGACTGTTTTTGTCCCCTTCATTCTTATAAAAAGGTTTAATAGTACCCAATATCCATGATTCTGGTACTTTACCAGACTTGAAAATCAGGTTAAATAATTGTTTGTAAACTTCTAGAAATAAATCTGATGTGGTTTTCAGATATTCGTTAATTATCAGATCATCTCCACAAGCTTTATTATTTTTGAGACATTTGATACATTTTAAAATTTCATCTGCTGAAATTTCACAATTAATTTTTTCGTTAAGATCGTTTAAATGAGTTTATTTAAGTTCAAAAATCAAAGGAATATCAGAGTTAAGTTTTTAAAAAAAAATCAACCAATTCTTCGAATGAAATATTAGGTTGCTTGGAGAAGTCTCTTTGATTTAAAATTTTCCAATATTCTTTAGTATTTCCAGATCGTAAATTGCTTAGTTTTTTCCCCATAGCTTTTCTGTAATTTTTAATAGTTTTGTCTAAAAGTTTCTTGTATTCTTTCTCAGATTTTTTGTATTGTTCCCTCGAATACTGAGAAGGATAGTTTTTAAATCTTCTTTTTCTGTAATTTTGTCTCGCAAATTTACAATCTATATTAAACCATTGTTTATCTCCCCTTATTCGTTTATTTCTGTTAGGATTCGGGGTATACGTTCCCACAGTAGTTTTAGCAGTTTCTGTAAAAATAGCACCTATTTTCGAGACAAAGTTATTGATATTTTCATTGGTTATATTATTTGCATCTGCATTATTCAAATCATCTAACAGATTGTCAATACCAGTTAAATCAATATTGTTTCTAAAATCTGCTGAGGATTCTGAATTCCATTTTTTAATTCTTTCAAATGAATTAACATTAAGTATATTATTGTTTTCATCGATCAATGGTACACATGTTAATTTCAAAGACAAGGGAGAATGTACATCAGAAAGTCTATCACCTCAAGATCGCTTAAATATTGTAAAACATTAACATTTGCTAAACAATAGTCTACAACACTAGAATTTCTGTAAGTTTACCATGGCGATCAGAACCAAATCTTCCATTTAAGATAAATAAATTATTATGTTTACAAAAATCCAATTATAAATTACCATAACGGTTTTTCCCTTTGTCCATATTATTACGCTTCCGCGGTATATCAAATATATCTAAGTTACATACTTCATTTACACTTATACCTTCCAAATCATCTGCTGTGTCTGTTTCCTCAATAAAAAGAAAGTCTGCCTCTTCAGCCGTTCTTGCATTGAAGTCTCCGACTAAGCAGACGTTTTTAAAGGTTGCAGACATTTGGATATATTCATTTTCTATTTCACTGAAAGCATCCGGCGAAGAATATGAGGTGTATTCGGGTGGTAAATAAACTATACCTAGAATAAGGTCGTCTTTGTTAGCAAAAGCCTTTGAAAATTTACACCACATAATGAAGTTACTTTCAGAATTTATGAACTCAATATGGTCATGAAGACAGTTTTTGTAGCCAACAGCTATT
>MJUU01032261.1:13776-36959 GCA_002080025.1 Modiolus philippinarum
AACCGACTTGTTTACCGACGTCTGACTGTATTCCATGCAGTTTATTATTTATTTGCAGATCCCATTTGGCCTGCCATAACTTTAAAATGTATTTAACGATTAAAGGCTTCATGTCAGTGTACGGTACTGGACAATCCGCCATCTCATCATCTAGTGCATCCTTGGCTTCCTGGTCAGCAACTGTGTTTCCATAGATCCCCACATGACTAGGGATCCAAACATAAATGACTTCTTTGCCTAATGCTACAAGTGATTTGTAGAATTCGGCTATTTTCAAAATAATTGGGTGTTTTGTTTTTCGACTTTCAATTGCCAATAGGCCAGAAAGTGAGTCGGAACAGATCATGAATTTATTTGATTGCGATAAAGCTACAAATTTAAGTGCTGAGTAAATAGCGTTAGCTTTAGCAGTAAATATAGAACTAGAGGATGGTAATCGAAGAGTTGCTGCACGATCCCCAAAAACGGCTGCAGAAGCCACTCTGTCTCCATCCTAAGAGCCATCTGTGTAAATTTGCAAGTATTCAGGATGTTCAGATTTAATTCTTGCAAAGTCCTGCTGGATAACCAGAGGATTGGTATCAACCTTTTTGTGTTTGCGTAGTTCAAAATTAAATGTTGGTTTTGGGTTCAGCCATGGAGGTTTTTTGGGAGTTTCTATAGGAGCTATTTCATCTAAATTTATATTAGCAGATTCAAGGTGTGGTTTGATACGAAGACCAAAAGGTTGTATAACATTTGGGCGTTTTTAATAGTCAGCTTTGTGAAGAGGTTTGAAAACACAGTTGTGAGAAGGATTTGAAGGATACGCTTTAAGCCTTGTTGCATATTGTAAACCAAGTTTAATACGTCTTTCCCCCAAGGATGGTTCATTAGCTGCAACACAGAGACTCTCCACAGGAGAAGTTCTGAACGCACCTAATGAAAGACGCAAACCTTGGTGGTGAACGGTATCTAGTAATTTAATGTATGATTTACGGGCCCCCCGATTTGACTCTGCTAACCTTTTTTCTATTTTTCAGTTTAAAAGTGTACCCGGTCAGTTTAATTTCGTCCAGATCATCGGTTTTTGTTTCGGCAAAACAAACTGTATCGTTATTTTGAATAATTTCTTGAAATTCGGGATATTGAAGTTTGTGTCTTAGCCCACAACAGTTAACATATAAAACTTTTAGATCTTTACAGCTTGAATGTTTCATATTTATTATTGTACTTTGAACAGAATGAGCAGAAATATTTCTCAAATTTAAAACATTCACGGGAGTCGTATTTAATTGGTTTTCAGCAGAGATATCTGAGCTTGTACATGTTGTAGAATCAATCATACATGAATCAGAGATCGCATTAGGACTGACTTTTGTTTACAATTGGTTTTTCTACACATGTCTCACACACGTTTAATTGGTTTTTAATTGTACTACCACTTACAAACTGTCTATTAGATAAAAATAACAATAAACTGTAAATGTCTTGAAACAAACTATTTATACTGTCTTCAGCATTTACATGTACACTAGATAGAAATACAATAGGTTGTTTACATACCCGGAAATTCTGCACGCCGGAAAGAAGGTACGCTTACAATGACACAGCCACGGTAAAAAATCAAATTTCTAACATTTGCAGTATTTTCTACAATTCACATACTATGTATCTTATGTTGCAGCAATCACTGTATGGTGCAGATATATGAGAAATATACAACTGTCGTTGATTGCACATTTATTGACAGGGATATTGACAATCGGTATACAAATTTTGGTCAAAATCTAAAGATGGCCTTTTTGGGGATCCACTTTGAAAGACAGACACTAATTTGATCTTTTATGCCCATTTGTGCATTGTATGTCTATCTATTCGTTTACCTGTGGCAATCTACATTGTTTTCATATAAATTCGAAAAAAATATTATTTTTCAATTGGAAATAACTTTTATAATTATGCATCTACGATAAACAATCCAAAAAGTAACTTAAACGAGAGCTCAATGTCTATTGTTCCATTTCAACCACTTTCCTGCCTGCTTGAAAATACTCCATGTTGAGCTGTGATCATTAAGTGGTTTAAAGTGCCATTTACGAAAAAAAAATAAAATAAATAAAAAGACCAGGATCTCAGTTTTGGGAGTAACTGCATAGTAAAGGTAGGTAATGAATATAATGGTTTCTAGTTTACAGATAGATGATATCGGCATTGACCAAAGTCAATAACTATTTGCAAGTTCATTTCATCCCCGCTATTAAGCATAGTTCTCGGTGAACGCTTTAGGTAAGAGGAGTTCACGTTTGTTTAGTCCGTATGAGAAAAATAAGTAACACTGAATAACGTTTTGTCCTGGTTCAGAGTAATGTTTGGGCACGTTTTTTTTATATTTGAACATTCAGCTTTACCTAAACATGTACATAACTCAGCTTAACAGCGGTTTGTTGACTACCCAACATCCATGCATAATGAAGAGCAAGGATATAGCCTTTTTCGACATTAAGCAATGAATTTCCGCTTAAACCGGTGCTAGTTGTCCTGATCTTGCTATGAGGTATGAGCAAAGCTAATTGTTCACTACAAGATGAAAAAAAAAACAATAAAAGTGTGCATTTCTTGTTCTACCACGTTTTTGTAGAGACTTTATCTCCTGTGTTTACTCCACATCCTTTCATTGTAAATTTTATACTGGATAATATTGACTCAAAGATCAACATAGCCTCAAACACAAATGAAAACGCGTATCTTTATACAAAATTAGTTTATTTTGATATCGTATTCTATTAATGTCCCATTATTACAAAATGTAAGAGACGTTCTTTTTCTTTGCAGTGTCAAAAATAAAAATTCAGACAATTTATGTTTTGATCTAACAAAGAAGTTTTAGACGTGTAATTTGTACGATTCCACAGAACAAACCGTTGATTTATTGATAATTTATTTCTTGATTTATTGATAATACAAGAACTGAAATGAGTCCCAAGACAACCACAGAATCAACGATTTATTCTTAATTTTAATACATTTTTTTTCTTACTAGCACATATTACACTGAATACATATGTACTTACTTTTAATTCTTACATACACGTACATGTAGCGATGTACTAATCAGTACGTGGACTGTAGATTATATATTTGATATCAGAATTATGAGATAACGTATTATTACTTTGATTTTATTTATCTATCAAAGATACATGGAGGAGGTCATCCGTTACATGCGTACACTTTTTGTGTCACTTTTGATTTTGAATTGTCGGTAACATTGATGATATAGATCAATAACTGTACATGTATATGATAAAATACTCATAAAAAGAAAAAAGTAAAATAAAATAAAATAAAGACAATAAGCTAGGTTTCTTAAGATCCTACCCCGTTCAAAGTTATTATAATATTATAAATACTTCTCATTAGTGGCGTCCAATTATACCCCCGCTCATTGTACCCTGAATCATATATAGTAAGTGCAATTTCAAGTGTGCGCGAATCCGTTACAGAGGTGAACATAGTACAAGTATGGAAACAATGATATAATCCTCAAGAAAAAAATACTCTGTAATGCTACGAGTGTCAACATTGATTAAGTCGTTAAACAGAAAGTTGTACCCCGTTTAGTCTGAAAAGGCATCCCATAATATGGCATGACTATACAAAAGTTGTGACTAAATTTAAGATCTGTACCTTTTACCAAATGTTACGAAAATGTGTTATGAAAGGACCAACACACACACCAACACACCCATCCATGCACGCACATTCTGACCGAAAAAAATATACCCGTTCTATCCCCGTTAGGGAGCGGGGTATAATAAAATCAAAATTATCAGCAAACATGAAGTATATCAGTGGTATACGTGAAAAGGAGATACACATCACAACTCATCACACAAAAGCTTCAGACCAAATATCAAATAATTACTACATACACAAGCTGGGAAACCCTTGACAAAAAACCAAAAAAATTCAATATATGGCTACAATTAATAAAAAATCAATAGTTATTGGCACACAGGAAGTAGATGAAAGACATAATTGAAAAGGGGAGACAAGGTACCACTAATCAAACTATTATCAAATCATGACTACATACACAAGCCGAGAAATCGTTGACAAAAAATTCAAATATAAGGCTATAATGAAAAAAAAATCAAAGTTATCGGCTAACAGGAAGTAGATGCGTGACGGACGTGAAAAGAAGAGACCCGGTACAACTCATCATACTTGAGTTCCAGACCAAATATCAAATCATTACTACATACACAAGCTGGGAAATCTTTGACGAAAAATTTCAAAATATGGCTATAATTGAGGAAAATCGGCAAACAGTAAAGGGGGAAAAATTGACTATGTCGGTAAACAGAAAGCAGTATTTGCAGGTGTCTGACACCAGCTGTTGCCGAAAGGCGTCCAATTATACCCCCACTCATTGTACCCTGGATCATATATGATTAGTGCAAATTCAAGTGTGGGTGAACCCAATACAGAAGTGTACACAGTACAAGTGTGGGGACAATACAAGTATGGAAACAATGACATAATCCCTCGAGAAAAAAACTAGATGAGTGACAGACTTGAAAGGGAGAGACACTATTCAACTTATAATACTAAACCTTCAAACCAAATTTCAAATTTATACTACATACACAATCTGAGAAACTGTTAAGAAAAATTTCAATATTGTATATGGCTATAATGAAAAATAATTAAAGTTATTGGTGAACAGGAAGTAAATAAGTGACGAACTTGAAAAGGGGAGACATGATACAATGAAAAAATCAAAGCTATCGGTAAAGAGAAATTAAATGAGTGAAAGACTTGAAAATAGAAGTCAAGATAAAACTCATCATACTAAAGCTTCAGAACAAATATCAAATTACTAGATACAAAAGCTGAGAGATCCTTGACGAAATATTTCAAAATATGGCTATAATTTGGGAAAATGAAAGTTATCGGTAAACAGGAAGTGGATTAGTGATTGACTTAAAAGGGGAAACACAGTACAACTCATCATCTTAAGCTTCAGACCAAATATCAATCATTACTACATACACAACTTCAAAAATCCTTGACAAAAAAATTCAATATATGGCTACAATGAAAAAAATCAAAGTTATCGGTAAACAGAAATTAGATAAGTGACAGACCTGAAAAGAGGAGGCACGGTAAAACTCATCATACTTAAGCTTTAGAACAAATATTAGATTACTACATGCAAAATAGAATAAAAAAGATAACAGGAAACACCTACAATGGCCGGAGAACACAGTCACATGCCACAAAGTAAATAGGAACTGCACAAGAAAAAACCCACAATAAAAATTCAAAAGACAAACGGAAACAACGATAGGAACTCGGGACAGTCGGACTTGGTACCGGCACTAGCAAAAGCCAGCGGTAGGGTTTAACCGGTTTATGGGTACCCAAACCTCCCCTTTCTCTGTCCCGTTTCCCTATAGTATAATAAACATACGAATAAAACCTATACAGGTAGACTACTAACTCCATGACCATAATCTTGAAAAGAAAAATGGGGGAACACAACGTAATTCTGAAAGATGGGCCAAGGAGTGCTCGCTGCTGAACTGCCGGCTAGCTCAAGGAGCCTAGTCTGCTGGTAAAACACTGTCGCAGTACGGAAGAAAAAAAACAAATTCAAAACTCCCAATGGGTTAGGTAAAGAATCATCATGTATTTCAGTAGACATCGGCAGTGTCAGTGAGAGGCCAGTGTGTGTGTAAAATCCTCAGGTCACTGGATCCCAAAGCTAATTTAACGGACACAAACACAGAATATCCTGTCGATATCCCCTATTGCGTAAAGAATGTAAGTTACGTCCCAGTTTTTCCGGATTTTTAATCATTTTCTTCCATTTTTAACATCATTTCCGTTAAATCGAGGATGGGAAATGCCCTTAGTAATAAGCTGTTTGCGAGTGTATCAAATGTTCATATCTTCGATAAAACTTTTTAAATGTATTTAATAATTTATGAAAAAGGTAAAAAGTGATAGTAAAGTTATGTTCATTGAAGTCGTCAAGAGTAGAACAAATGCGTGCGAATCGTACCAGTTGAGAAATATAAACTCCGTAGGATGGGGCTAGAGGAACGTCGCCGTCAAGAAAAGGGATATTAGTAATACTGAAATCAAAATCATCCCTTATATCGTAAATTTTAGTTTTTATTTTACCAGAGTCAACGATGATAGTTAGATCCAGAAAACGGCAATTTTTAGAATCATTATTAGCTTTATTAAGTTTCAGTTATTGTGGGTAAATGATGTCGACATAATCTAAAAACTGGGTATTGCCAATAGTAAGTATATCGTCAATACACCTGCTGTTATTATTGAAAATAGAAATAAGTTAATCACTGTTTTGTATGGTCCCATTTTGTAATTTTTTCATAAAGTCACGTTCGTAACAGAAAAGAAAAAGATCTGCGATGAGAGATGCACAATTTGTACCCATGGGAATTCCAATGACCTGTTGATAAACAATGTTGCCAAAACGAACAAAAATGTTGTCAAGCAAAAGATTAAGTGCTTTAATCGTATCATCCTACGTCCAGGAGGAATGATTGTTGTAAGTAATATTAGAAAAGAATCCTTGCTTTTTGTTACAAAAAATAAACTGCAGTCCGGAAAATTTAAAGGACCATTTAATCAATTGTCCCAATTTAGATTTAATCAAATTATGTGGAAGCGTTGTATAAAGTGTAGAAAAACCATAGCTGTCGATAGATGAAACTAGATTTTGTATTGATTGCAATTTTTCTAAAAAGCTGAGAAATCGACGTAAAAGTTCAAAATATGGCTATAATTGGAGAAAATCAAAGTTATCGGCAAACAGGAAGTAAACCTTGAGGTAAAATTTCAATAAATGGCTGAAATAAAAAAAAAATCAAAGTTATCGGCAAACAGGAAGTAGATGCGTGATGGACTTGAAAAGAGGAGACACGATACAACTCATGATACTTGAGCTTCAGACCAAATATCAAATCAATACTATATACACAAGCTTAGGAATCTTTAACGAAAAATTTCAAAATATGGCTATAATTTGGGAAAATCAAAGTTATCGGCAAACAGGAAGTATATGAGTGATGGACTTGAAAAGGGAAGACACAGTGCAACTGATCATAGTAAAGCCTCAGACCAAATATCAAATCATTGCTACATTCACAAGCTGAGAAATCCTGGACGAAAAATTTCAATATATGGCTATAATGAGGGAGAATTGATTATGTCGGTAAACAAGAGGTAGTATTTGCACTGGTCCGGCATGAGCTGTCGCCGAATGGCATCGAATTATACCCCATCTCATTGTACCCTGGATCATATATGATCAGTGCAAATTCAAGTGAGGGTGAACCCAATACAGAAGTGAACATAGTACAAGTGTGGAGACAATACAAGTATTGAAACAATGACATAATCCTCAAGAAAAAATAACAGGGACTAGATGAGTGACAGGCTTGAAAGGGGGAGACATTATTCAACTTATAATACTAAACCTTTAGACAAAATTTTAAAAAAATACTTTATACACAAGTTTAGAAATCCTTGACGAAAAATTTCAATATATGGATATAATGAAAAGAAATCAAAGTTATCAGTAAACAGGAAGTAAATGAATGACGAACTTGAAAAGGGTAGACATGGCACAACTCATCATACTCCAGCTTCAGACAAAATATCAAATCATTTCTACATACACAAGCTGAAAAATCCCTGACGAAAAATTTCAATATTTTGAAAAGAGGAGGCACGGTAAAACTCATCATACTAAAGCTTCAGAACAAATATCAAATTACTACATACACAAGCTGAGAGATCCTTGATAAAAAATTGTAAAGTTTAGGTATAATTGGAGAAAATCAAAGTTATTGGTAAATAGGAAATGGATGAGTGACTGACTTGAAAAGGGGAAACACAGAACAACTCATCATACTTAAGCTTCAGACCAAATATCAATCATTACTAGATACACAACCTGAGAAAACCTTGAAAAAAAATTCAATATATTGCTATAATGGGAAAAAATCGAAGTTATCGGTTAAGAGGAAGTAGATAAATGACCGATTTGAAAAAGGGAGACACTGTACAACTCATCATACTCAAGCTTCAGACCAAATATTAAATTATCGCTACATACGAAAGCTGAGAAATCTTTGACGAAAAATTTCAAAATATGGAAAACAGAAAGTGGATGAGTGACGAAATTGTAAAGGGGAGACACAGTGCAACTAATCATACTAAAGCCTCACATCAAAAATCAAATCATTACTACCTTCACAAAATCCTAGACGAAAAATTTCAATATATGGCTATTATGGGGGAAAATTGACTATATCGGTAAACAGGATATTGTATTTGCGCAGGTCTGACATGAGCTGTCGCCGAATGGCGTCCAAGTATACCCCCGATCATTGTACCCTGAATCATATATGATGAGTGCAAATTCAAGTGTGAGTGAATCCAATACAGAAGTGAACATAGTAAAAGTGTGGGGACAATACAAGTATAATTATATAGAGTTGATAACAACTTTATGTAACAGAATTGTCAGAAGCCGAAGTCGAAAGGACAGAAAGACAAAAGTATTCGCAAAAATACCGGAAAAATTGTAAACGGCATTGGTCCGAACTTGGTACTTACCTTTGAAAAGAAATGGTGAGTAAAACCGGTGTTATATGGCCATATGGATCGATCCTATTTTTACCCTAGGAAGTTTTAGATCAGAACCATTCTTCCCCCTGAAAACTGGAATACGTTTTACATATTGCAGTTTTTCCCCATGCTAGAATTTCCCCTTTTACAAATGTACAATGGTCAATGAAAGTATATAGAGTAAATGTACATGAGACAAAGTCTCTACAAAAACATAGTAAAAACAAGCAAAGTAACAACGCTTTTATTGTTTATTTGTTTTTATTTGTGAAGTTAAATCACCGAATCCTATCTCAAGACTGACAAACTCAAAAGCCACCAGCAGTATTGTTCCATAATAACAAGCAATTGAGTACTGCCCCTTTCATTTGTTGAGAGCTTATCTTGTGCTGTATTTCCAATATTATTAAGTTGTTTAAATACTTTTTAAGTGTATTGTGATTCTGACCTGTTAAATTAAATATTTTAAATTGTTAAATTGTTTATTTTTCTGGTTGTCTTTTTTCTTTAATTCGGTGTTTCGACTCCTATTTTTAATAAGCGGTGGGTCTCATCAGTGGTCAGTGGCTTTTGGTAATGCAGATTGACTTTATTTAATTCACAATACTTTATGTTGGACCATACACTAATTTATTGCACCAATTTATCATTTCTATCTCATGTTGTTCTCTTGGACATTTTAACTGTAGAGAATAGAAGACTTACTGTACATGTAACATATGTGTTATGGTCTCCTGTTCATTTACTCCATATCCTTTCGTAAAATATGTAATCTTTAGGTCATTCCTAAAAATTCTTACTTCTACTGTAAGCAACTATCGGTGGATATTTTTATATATCCTTGCACCTTTGATTTTGTTGGAGTAGGTGCCAACGTGCAACACATTTTCTTTTCATATACTTGATTGTCGGATTGTATTTTGTTACAAATACTTCGCTCTTTTTGTGAGTTTTTGTCCTCTAGTAAATCTTGTCTGTCTAATGTTATTGTTTCTCTGATCATTTTGTCTATTTCAGTTTCTTTGTATCCCCTCTTTAGGCGCCTTATTTTGAAAGCCTCTATGAATACTTTTAGTTCGTTCTGATTATTTGTATTTCTAATTCGTCTTTTATAAATGCACCAAAGACGCCTTTTGGATGCGAACTAGATCTCTCTAGAAACTGGAAAGTGTCTGTCTTTTTCGTAAATGTTTTCATATCAAGAGTTCCATTTAGCTCAAATCTCTCTTCTTTGTATATTAAGGTATCCAAAAATACCACTTAGTAAGTAAATTTCAGGTTTTTATTGCTAGAGTTGGCTAGTTGGAAGAGCTAATGTATTTCTTGCTCTTGACCCCTGAGAAAGCCATCGTCTCTGTATCTTGTACAAAAAATAATGTTATTTTTGACCTCAAACTTGTGTAGAATACGTTCCAAAATTTCGAACATTCTTATGTCGGCTAGATCTGCAGAGTCTGATCCGTCCATTGGTAAACCTGTTTTCTGTCTGTACATTTTATCATTGAATGTGAACTCGTTGTTTTCAAGGATTGTTTTCAATAATTCACGTAAAGTTTCTTTTGTAGGGATTTTGATGGTATATAGGTTTCTATCAATTTTAGCGAATGCCCTATTTGTTGCTTCCAGGATTTCTCCAATTTCCAATTTGTATACATATTTGAGGCGTCAAACGTCACTAAGATTACATTGCTTGGTGCCTTTTGGCTTTCTATTTTCCGGTTAAAATGCTTTGTATCTCTTGTATATGTGTATTGATTTTGCACTATTGGAAGAAGGATGTAACCGATAAAATGTCCAATATTGTGCATTTGAGTGCCGAAAAGGCTAACTATTGGTCTTCCTATGATTGGAAATTGGTTTCGATTTCGTCATTTACTTCCATTTGCTGTAAAATATCAGCTGGTATTTTGTGAATATTTGGCAGCATCAAAAACCAACCTAGTCTTTTATTTCTTAAATTTTGATTTAAGTGTTTGTAGGTTTCTTGATCTAGTTCCTTCCCTTTGTATGCAAGTTTAATAATATTAGAGGCAATCTTTGTGTATTCGTCTATATTAGATTTATCTATTTCTCCCTAGTAAGTAATTACTCTGATTGTCTCTGTCCATCAGTGTTATAATTGTTTATATCTAGAATGCAAAGAGTTGAATTTTTATCTGCTTATCGAATAATAATGTTTTTATTTGATTTAAACTCTTTGAGGGCATTCCATTCATTTGTAGTAATATTTGAAATAGCTTGTGCTTTTCTATCTCGCTCATTTCATATTTGGTTCCAAAAAGAGTTTTCTAAAGCTTCACACGAGTATTTAGGTCTGAAACCCGTGTTCAAATAGAATTGATGTGTATCAGTTTCTTTGTCAGTTTGATATAAATAAGTGCAACGCATTCGTCTTTCATATTCATTAAAGTCTCTCATTAAACGTTTTGTAGATTTGTTTGGATTTAGTTAGGGTGTCGGTATGGATTTCACCCCTTTTGCAAATAACATTATTTCGTCGTAAGTAAGAGTGTGAGATGACAAGTTTTTTACATACTGTCTAGCATTTTTTTTTATTTTTGTGGCTAGTTTAGAAGATAGCAATTTTTGTGTCTTTTTAATTGCTGATTTCAATTTGTTGTCATCTTTTCTTTTCATCAATTTTCTGAAGAATCTTCTAGCCATTGCTGTGAAAATGTAATGATGGCTTATAAGTCAATATTATTTTTTCGACTTTTATTTGCTGTAGTCAATATTATGACCAGCTTTTTTCTGTATATTTCAGTTTTTGACTGAAAATACTTTCTAGATATTTTCACACTCGTTTGAGTTGTGTGTAGACATGTGGAGATGTATTTAACATTTGAAACAAAACTTCTGATGCCTTTTGAGTTTTTCAGTTCTGAGATAAGACTCTGTGATTTTACTTCACAGGTGAAAAATTTAGCAACCAACATCATTTAAAATTACACAGTAAAGCAATATGTTTTCAACTACACATTACATGCTTGGCATCATAAAGATTATACTTCTCGTGGCTTTTGAGTTTATTAGTACTGTGATAAGATTGGGTAATTTTAATTGCAACAATGACCGAAATGTACAATCACAGGTCAGAATCATAATTGCACTTCAAATATTATTCGAACAACTAAATAAAATTGAAAATACCGGATCAGAAAAGGGCAGTATAAAACCAACACTACTCAATTTTGCATGATATGTGCTTGTCAACATGGAACAATACTTCTGGTGGCTTTTGAGTTTGTCAGTACTGAAATAGGACTCGGTGATTTTACTTCACAAATAAAAACAAATAAACAATAAAAGCTTTGTTACTTTGCTTGTTTTTACAATTGTGAATTTTGAAATGACCCAGTTTAAGAAAGAAATTCATGGCTAAATGGTCATACCTTCTTGAGCTAGTAAAATTTAATACAGCTACTAATTTAACAGGAATTAATATACTGCGCTAAATAGATAACTGTTGAATATTAAAAATTACTTCAATATTCTCTCACATCAATGAAACACTCAAGATTTGAAAATGACTTAAAAATTCCTTGAAATATATTTATTTAATACTAAAAGTACATAATCAGTGGTAGATATGGTAGGAAACTTGACTACAAGAGGAAGTGAAAACATCACTATTTAATACATGTGATTGGAGGCGTTTTTTGTATAAGAATATGTGATCATTTATCATACACACTAAATCGAATTTATTTCTCTGCATGCCTGCTAAAATAAACCTCTTACCATAGGGAATATTGAAATAATATTCAATGATAAAGATTTATAACTGTTGGGTTAATGCGATACCAAAATATACGAAAATCCGCATTACAAAGTTGCTCTTATACGTTCTATATCTCCATGTCCACGAAATTCAATATCCAACTGCGTTACACGAGTTATCATACCACTAGCTTTGCTTCAAATCTTGCAGAACTTTCCATTCGCAAAATTCAACGTCATGTTTAAGTATGCCGATGGATTTCTGAAAAACAAGTAACTGTTTTATTTGCACGTTTGCGTCGATATACATTTTTATATTATTTCTGATATTATTCATTTGATAAAAATTCATGATATTGCAGTATGACGCTGTAATTGATATTCATAGGCTATGCTTCTTTTAGATTCACATTTCAAAACTAAAAGTACTTTGAACTGTAACTACAATATTATAGCAATGTTGGATTAAATGCAAAACTCAGCTTGCCATTGTGTTCCTCCATTTAGCGATTAAGGCAATAAAAGTCTTTAAGGATTTGATAAAGTTAATGTTTGACGTAAGAATATAAGAATCTAATACCGGATGTTTGATTATTTTTCTCACATTTATAACCACAAAACAAAATTTGTTTTCAAATAGTCGGTACATGACATTCGACGTTCCTAGACGACCTCAGTGACAGAGTTGCTTGGTAATTTAAATTATTTTCCGTCCCTTTTCTTGAATTTCTTGTACCCCTGAAAACCGAACTGGCTTATCTTTTTTGTGAGAAAACTGTTTTTGAATAGAACTTACCATTTACGGAGCCTCTTACGTGCCACCAATAACTGGTTACATGTATTTCTGTAAAAGAATCTGTGAGAATTGAATCTGATATTGAAGTTTTCCTCAATTTCTACTAGATTTTCTACGCACCGCATGTCAGTATATACATGTGTATATTTGCAGTTTGAATTTTAATATCATAGCTCTCCGGTAAAAGAACTACTGACACTGGTATCAGATTCAGCAGCTTTGAAGCATGGGCATTTTTTTTTATTCCACAAGTGATAAAACACACAAGAATATCTTTCAAGTACTCGGGTCTTTTAAATGTAAGAAGATCTAAGAAGAAGGGGGAGGGAACAAGGAAAAATTTGGCACAAACGTAAAATTTTTTTCACAGAAATAAAAGAAATTGTCCCCTTACATGGTTTTTTAGAAATACTGGACACTCATTCGAAGACTTGAAATTGCAGATAATCAAAGCAAATTCAAACTGGGATAAGGAGAAAATAGGGAGGAAAAAACTTTTTTTGAACGCACACGCTGAAATCACTAGGACCTGATGGAGGTGAAGAAAAGAATTCAAAAGAATATAGACGAAACAGCTTACACCAATACCAGTAGCCTCAAATACTTTTTAACACTCAGATATTGTGAAGATTTAATTTATTTGGGTGTTCGTACATATGTAGATAAAAAAAAATGAAATTCCAATCTGTGATGGTTTGTGTATCGGTTTTACTTGTAACTTATACATCTTTTGTTACTCAAATTGTGTTTAAAGAAGAGTTAGGCTTGTATATATAACATTGTTATTACATATTTAGCGAAGATATGTTCTGTTTTGCATATGTAATATAGCCGGAAGTAAACAGTCCATATCATATACCCAGTCTGATACGGCAATATCAGACCAACTCGTTCTGAAATATCCATATCAGACCGGTGATGTGGCTATTTCAACCCGGGTGTGATGACAACTCCTGATTTTTACATCTTGTTTCTATTCGTTAGTGTTGTGATTAATGTCTCCGTGGTCCTCTTTCAAAGACATATTGACTGAGAAGTCAAATATATAAACCAACGACAATTTTGAATTTGATTTTTTATCTTTAATCAACCAATCAAATTAAAATCTTCAGAATCTTTTTTTTATCAAAAAATATTTGTCGTTCTGCATTTACTTATAAGTTCCTGAGTTCTTTTCACTATTCATTAAGACCACCAGGTTCAAGCGTTCTGACTTGAAATATCCAATTTTTTTTTCTTCTCTCTCCCTTGTTCCAATTGGAATTCACTTGTTCCTTCGGTATTCTACTGCCGTTGTTTCGATAATTTGGAATTTGAGGTCATCGAAGGAGTGTCCAGTGTTTCTTAGATGACATATGAGTGGGAAATTCCTATTGAATCTGTAAAAAAATGTATGGTTGTTGAATCTTAAATTAAAGTTGTCTTCAGTTTCTACCAATATTGGAGTTTACACGCCCCGCATAGAAGAACAGCACTCCGAGTAGAGGCTAGAGCTTCTGTCGATTTATCCTGACCGGTTTCGATCCATTTATGAACCTTCATCAGAGGTATACTGCAGTGTGCAGATGCAACTCCTTATATACTGTTGCTGAATCATGTGACACGCCGGCTACCTTGAGGAGTAGCCGGTAGCCGGTCACTACTGAACATTTCTTGGTTTCTGGATTCAATGTTACGGTAAACATTTGTATATGGTACATGGAATTAGAAGCCTTGCATTTACTAATAGAAGTTTTCGTTCATAATGCACTGATTCCTACCATGTTACCATTGGTTACTATTGTAACTCAGCTTAACAATATATAAAAATCGACATTTTCAGGTTGAAGCCATGGTTGCTGTTGTTGTTAAGTAGTGACCGGCTACCGGCTACTCCTCAAGGTAGCCGGCGTGTCACATGATTCAGCAACAGTATATAAGGAGTTGCATCTGCATACTGCAGTATTCCTCTGATGAAGGTCCATGAATGGACCGAAACCGGTCAGGATAAATCGACAGAAGCTCTAGCCTCTACTCGTAGTGCTTTTCTTCTGTACTTTACACGCCCCGCGTGTAAGAACATAAATTAAATTTGTTTATTTAAAGTTAGAATTTGTAAACATTTTGTAACTATGTTTTGAAACAGGGCTACTGAACGTATCGTTTATTCTGATAAAAAAAATTATATTGATATATTAGATAAAAACACACTTTCAGTAGCTCTGTTATCTTTGTTGTCAATATGCGTTTGATACAATAATCCTTTTCGTGGTCCTTATCAGGTCCAACGCAAGTCGGGTACATGCTTTAACTTTGGACCTATTTGAAGAAAATAAATAAAATATTCAAAGATTTTTTTCTGAAAAAGCAAGGCCAAGTTGAACCAATCTTGGTCATAATAGTCAGTAGATGGTTCCCTGCAATTTATTGGAAATGCCCGTCAGTAGGTACATGTATCATATTTGAACAATTGCAATATGAAAAAAAATCAAAAATTTATTCTCTGAAACTGCCAGGCAAATTACAGCAAAACTTCGCCACAATATTAATTGAATACAGAACTCTCGAGACAGGACCTCTCATGTTATTGAAGGTGGAAACGATCGCCTCAAATACCAGTAATACGTAGGGACTGGATTCTTGATCTATGGAAATAAATAATATCACATAAAACAAAATAATTATGAAATTGAAGTGTATACTTATATTTGTTCCTTCATGAAAATTCTGAAACTTTTTAATTGACTAAAACAATTAACCTAAAGAACTAGAACAGTTTCAATATAAACCACCCTAAGCTCAACAGTGTTCATTTATTCGTGATTCCCTCTCAATGTATTGATGTATTGATTTTTTTCGTCTAGTATCAGGACTTTATTCCGGGTTGTACACGACTCAGAAGTCCCGTATTGTTCCCTGTAAAAATGGTGTTTTCCTGGTTGGCGCTTTATCCAAGATTGTGGTCAGAAGGGAACATTGTTTAATATTAGACCTCGTGGGAAGAAATATTCAAAGCTATTCTCTGAAATTGCCAAACCAGTTTTAACCAAACTTGGCCACAATATTCCTTGGTGGTTCCTGAAAAAGGACGTTTTCTGGTACGGCATTTATCAAATATTTCCATATAGGCCATGGGCTGAAATCACTTTCCGTGCATCCCCCACTTCCCATCTAGATCGATTTTTTCAGTCCTCCTATATCCTCTCTTCAAAATAAAACATGTTGACACGAACATAACCTACACGCATAGACAGTATAGGGCCACTTTCATAGTACACCACGAAAAATTCTTGTATTTTCGTTTTAACCTAAGTTTCATATTTTAAGCACCATAATTATTTAATGATAAGTAATATGTACTGAAATTTGGTACCAAATTGAAGCTTATTTAATATCCTTTACAATGAACTCAAGTTTGTGCACTTGACGCCATTTCTATGATCTGGAGATACAAAAAATGTAACCCTCCCCTGCAAAAAATAGCGAAAATGACAATTTTAGGCTGTCACTTCCTTTCAGATAAACAACCTCGTCATTTGATCTAGTTTTTATGGCTTACTTATCATTTGTGATACAATTGTGGAAAATAAAACCATTAGAGTCCATAAAATTTTGATTTTCGGTATAAAAGTTTTGAAAGTGGGAATTTTCGGAATTTTCGATCTTTTCACAATTTCGACTTTCTGTCTTTATGGTCGTAAAAATATGAATATATATTTAATAATTGCCGATGGAATAATGATTTATTTCGACTTCGATTTTTGTAGTCATCGCTTCCCTTGTTCCTTCGGTATTCTACTGCCGTTGTTTTATGATATGTTAGCAAAAAATCGTGTGTAAACATTTTATTTTCAGACGTATTGTAGGTTCAGAAATGTCAAAATTAGCACCCCTCCCCTATAAATTAAGGGAAAATAGGAAATATTCAGGCTCTAAATGATAAAAGAATAATGTTTTATTGGAATTCTAGTGTGTATTTCACTGAAGCTGACATGCAGAAGATCATTTAAGTAGATTTAAACTTTTAAAGAGGTCTCTTTTTGACTCTTCTGCTCGAAATTATATGCAAAATGGGAATTTTCCGTTTTTCAGAATTTCTGCTGTTTCGACTTTGAGATGCAAATACTTCATGAAATTGAAATATAACTTGAAAATGTTGATTAGATATCCTTTCATTATATCTAAGCCACAAGAAAATATGTTTTTAAATATTTTAGAATAACTACAGTCTCATAAATTACAAACCTATAACCCCTTACCACAAATATTCAACACAATTTATTCCATTTTATTCAGCTTGAAAAGCTTAAACATTTAATAAAGGTCCAATAACATTTCATTTCAAAAACCAAAATAAACAGAGACTTCCATATATCACAAATAAGATCATTTGCGTGGTTTATGGGCAGTTATACAACAATTCAACTTTGAATTTTGTAAAATTCCAAAATGCCCAAAAATTCCCATTTTTCACGAAAATCGCCCAAAATATACAACTTTACCCATATTTTGACTTTAAAATTGCATATTGTGATATATAAAATGCATCTTTTTAAAGAAAGTAAATCATTGGTATGTTTGTTCATATAAATGTACATGTTCTGGGGATTTTTAAGCATCATTTTCTTGAGGTAAGGGTAAAATTTTCGGTATTTAGAGTCACATTGTGGCAAATCTGGAGAATTTATATGCAGATATGCCAATTCATTGTTCTAACCGATATATAAGTAATCTAAAAGCACTCCTTATTCTTCTAAACATTGCTTTTAGATTACTTATATATCGGTTAGAACAATGAATTGACATATCTGCGTATAAATTCTCCAGATTTGCCACATATAACTATTTAAACGTTAATTTTGGACAGATCTGAAGTGCTGAAAATACCCATTTTTCAGCAATTCTGTATAAGATATTGAGTTTAAACTGACAAGTGGTACTAAAAATGACAAATCTTGATAGAAATTATGCAACATTGTTATATGCAATGCAGATTTTGTGTGATTTGGTTTATTATGCGAATTTGGTATACAAATGACTATTACAGGGAAAATTTGTTGGGGTAGGGGTAAGTTTTTCGGGTATTTAGAGTCACATTAAACACTCCTTGTTTTGCATAACAGTGTTTCAAGACAACTAATGTATCCCTTAGATTTACAGTAAATAAATTTACAGTAACTTCGGTATTTAGTTATTTGTTACCACTGGGTCGATGCCTCTGATGGTGGACTATTAGTCCCCGAGAGTATTCACCAGCCCAGTAGTCAGTACTTCGGTGCTGACCCGAAAGCCGATTCTATTTGGAACCTTGCAATATCTAATTTTTTGTAAATTTTGTTGAAAACTAAGGAGTACCTCCCTCATGTAAAGCTCTGTCCATAGCTGGTTTTGGTTTTACATTTAGATCATATTGGTTATTTGTTCTCTGTCAGTTTTTGAACATCTTTGGGTTTATGGTCTTCCAAACGTTTAGATTTATCTGCACTGAAGAGACATAAGTTGTCGAAATGCGCATATGCAGAAAATAAATTTATAGTAACTTCGGTATTTAGTTATTAGAATAATAAAATGGCACATTTGTAGATGAATCCTCCAGATTTGACAAATATTACGATTTAACAATGAACTTTGGAGAAATCTGAAATGTTGAAAATTCCCATTTTTCATCAGTTTGAGCCAAATATTGAGTGTAAGTCAACAAATGGCTGTTAAAATACCAAATCATGATGTAATTCATGCAACATTGTCATATATTACACACATTTTGCGTGTTCTGGTTATTTTTATGCGAACATAGACAAAAAATTGACAATTTTAAGGAAAATTTGATGGGTAGGTGTAAGATCCTCTGTATTCAGAGTCACATAAAACATCCCTTGATATTCTAAACACTGTCTTAAGACAACCCATGTATTGCTAAGAACAATTCATTGGCATATTTGCAGATATATCATTAGATTTGCTATATATAACGGGTTAACAGTGAACTTTGGCCAAATCTGATATGTTGAAAAATCCCATTTTTCATCAATTTCGGGCACAATGTTAAGTTTTAGTCAACAAATGGCTGTAAATTTACCAAATCGTGATGTAATTCATGCAACATTGTCATATTCAACAAACATTTTGCGTGTTTGAGTTAATTTGTTGCGAACATAGACAAAAAATTGACAATTTTAAGATTTTCGGTATTTTGAGTCACATCAAACACTTCTTGTTTTTCTTAACAATGTTTTCAGACAACTAATGTATCGCTTACAACAATTTATTGACATATCTGTAGATATATCCTCTTAATTTGGCATAAATAACGATTTAACAGTGAAATTGGGCAAATCTGAAATGTTGAAAATTCCCATTTTTTATCAATCTCGGGCAAAATATTGAGTTAAAGTCAACAAATGGCTGTTAAAATAAGAAATCACGGTATAATTTATGACACATTGTCATATACAACACATATTTTGTATGTTCTGGTTATTTTTATGCGCACATAGACAAAAAATTGACAATTTTACGGTAAATTTGTTGGGGTAGGGGTTAGTTTTATTGATGTATGATGTTTATATTACATAAGAATGGCCATTATTTGTAATAGTTGTAAAGCAAATATAATAAGCGTTCAGTTGATACCCACTTAAAATGATATTTGTTTACTTAAAAGTAATATTGGGCAAAAGAATGACTAAACTTAGTCAAAATCGGAAATATTCAAAGATCCATTTATTTGGTCTATTTGAAAATAAAACTTTGGTCATCGTCATTAAAAATATGTAAACATTATGTTAACATGTTTTATATTCAAGAAAATAGATTGAAAAATTAAAAACAATTTTCATAATAGGGAATTGAGATGCACTTTGGGTTCTTTTGACCATTTCAATGAAAAAATCTAAATTTTCCTCGATATTTCATATGGATAGGGGGTTTGTTTAATGGAGCTATGGAATGTATTGGGCATAGAAATTGTGTAAAAATTTGGGTTCTTTGTATAGCTCATACAATAAACAATCCTTTGATACATCATTTTTATAATTGGGAAGCATTTGGTCAACATTTTGAAGCAACTGAAAGAAAAACTTGAACGAAAATCGAAATTTTCCAAAATTTTGGTAGTTGGGTCTAAAAATGGGCCCTGTTCCAACAGTGGGTGCAGGTTATACTTGTGTTAAGTAACATGTTTTATTTTGAAGAGGGGGTGTATGCGGACTTAAAAAAATGGGTGGGGTTGGGAAGTGGGGGGTGCACGGGGGGGGGGGGGGGGGTTATTCCAGCCCATGGACAAATATTTTAACACTGGACCCTATGTGAAAACACATTCAAAGATTTCTGAAACGCATACGGCCGGACCAATTGGCATCAAACTTGATCAGAATATTTGGATGGTTCCCTGCAAAATTTCAGGTCCGTGCTTAATCTAAAATGGTAATCATAGTTCAACATAAGTCGCTTTGGAAAACACCTTTAAGGAAAGGATCTTCTCCTCTGGAATTTCTGGAACAATTGGAATGAAAACGTGGATACAACAGTCTTTAGGTTGTCCCCCCATTTGTTGTACTTCATGTTTTATAAAAGACAAAAATTTAGTAAGCACAGCTTGATCATTCTGACAGAAAAACTTTTTGAAAAGCACAATTTTCCTATATTTCCGTATATTTAGAATGGGTCAAAATATACACCGGTTTTAGTATTGCTTGCAATTTAATGTTCATATATTTTATTTTGAAGAAGAGATGTGAGCGGAATTCAAAAAGTGAGATGTATTTGCAGGTGGGTGAAGGGTACACGATGGTTTATTCTATCCCATGAACTATATCTTTTTGTTTATAGGTAACCACCCTTTGAAATTGGAGTCTGATATTTACAAGCTAAACATCTTTTAGATCAGTTTAAATGAACTAAAAGAAAGAAAATAGACTATAAATGCAAACGTTTTTGTTAAAAAGGCCAACACAAAAAAAAAAAAAAAAAAAAAAAAAAANAACATTTTGAATTAAGATATGTGTTGTGGACTCATGTTCATTTACTCCATATTCTTTCATAAAAACCTATAAATTAAAATTACATGATAAAAACACATATTGATAGTTCAGGCCAAATAAATTTTCACTGGCAAAATAGATTTGGAGGTTGAGGAGAATTTCAGTGAAAAATTTACAGTGACCGTGATCAATGTTTATATATCCGGCAATCCCGAGTTAATATCGTTGTTTACGTTTGTCTTTTGTTTTTTTTTCTTTATGTTTTTTTTCTTGGGCAGTTCCTTGGTATATAGTGGCATGTGACAGCGTTTTTCGGCCATTTTAGGTGTTTCCTGTTATCTTCTTTATTCTACAAGGACTCTATAGCATTTCACCACAAGGTCAAATACTGAAGAAATGACAAAGGCCCATTATCTAAATTTAAATTTTAGGATTATGTACGAAAATAAATGACTGAAACATAAAGGTGTGTGTTGCAGGTTTTTCTCATACTTGGCCAATTTTTTTACAAACTATTATAATGTTTACATATACAATAACTTGCCGAAATGAGAGAAATATGAAATTAATTTTCTGAAGGGATATCTACATTTGTATTTGGAACTCCTATATCACACTTTATTGATTGATTAGACCAGCTACAGATTTACAAGTTTTACTTGTTATTATGTTGGAAAGTTTTGTTACCTTTTCTAAATTTATTTTACTAAATTATTTCCCTGAGAAATCCCGACGATAAGAAACAATGAAAATATTATTCTTGATGAACTAACCATTAACTAAGTCATTTCCAAAAAGACACTAAATCACATAAAAACGATAACATAAAGCATTACGTTGATAACTTCATATATTATGCAACGTTATACAAATTACCACAAGCTGGATAAAAAGGAAAAATGTGAAAAACAGTGACAGTATTTTTAATTTAAGGAATAATCAGAATACAAAGACAAAGAATAGCATATATAATGCATCATGGACTCCAAATATCTACTTTATAACTGACGAAATTCCTTTATTGGTGCCATAACAATTTTAGGATCTTTTTATCATGAATCTGATTCAAAGTTTTGTTTGTACTGAATAGAAATTTTGAATGATTGATTGATTCTAGTGAAACGTCAAGTGACTGACAATTAAATCGCAATGTCAGGGCGAGAAGAATAAATATAGGAGAGATACAATCGGTGCAAAGAACGTTTGAATTCTATTGGAAATGAAGAGAATTTAGCCTTATATAAGATATGAAGAGGCTGCTCTTCTACGAAACATATAAAGGAGTTCTCAATACTGCATGACGCATGGCAGATCTGTGTTTTATCCGACTACCTAACATCAAAAGATGCTCAACTTCCATCAGCTAGGGATGGGGAAGTCAATGGAATGCACCTTCCATAGTTTGTTCCGTGTGGTGTCACCACTGCACTATCAGTGTTCCGTGTGGTGTCACCACTGCACTATCAGGTTTTGTTCTATGACGTCGTGATACCGGGAAAATTCACGCACAAGGAACAATTTTTGAACATGCGTGAAATACAACATTTCCCGCGAGTTACCTGATAGTGCAGCAGCGACACCAATCGGGATAAGCAGGATGGTGAATTCAAGACCCTCAAATCAGATTGATAGCATGGGCATTCAGTTTTGGTATATGTGAGTGCCATTGAGTTGCTTTGAACGTAATTTTTACCAATCTTAATTCTAGAATATAAATATGATATTACTACATGCATCAATAAAACATTAAAATTTTTGAACTTGGTTTTATGCTGTATTGAATTTAGAAATCCATGATATATTTTAAATGAGATCTTCATTGTTTTGCATTTTAGGCAACTTAATGCTAAGAATCAAAATGTAGCGGGTCTTCGTGTATTTGAGGGATATTTATGATTTGCTTTCTCAAAATCAAAGTTTAAGTGATGTCTCCGTTGTTATAAAGTATGCAAAACAGACAAGAAAAACCCCAAACGTAGAAAAGAAATCCAAACTCTCATCAAAGTCAGAATTATCAAAACTATAACCCCTTTAAGATACTGAGGCTTCGT
>MJUU01032264.1:19074-59882 GCA_002080025.1 Modiolus philippinarum
TATATATATATATATATAGTTTCTCATAACGAGGTGGACAAACAAAATCTATGAAATTTATCCGGAGCTTTCGGCCAAATAAACTGGCCTTCTTCAGCGGAACTTTATTTTGGTATGGTACAATTAATCTGTCATAATGGATAACGTCACAAAACGTATAAAGATTACGAGAAAAGGAACGTTACGTTTTTGTATTCAAACCATAGGGTTTAAGTGTCCGTAATTTCGTAATCCAAAGTTTTTCAATTGTTTCTCGATATGAATCATTTCCGCAAATTTTTTCTAAGGCAACAATTTCATAATCATGTAGGGAATGTTATATATATATATATATATAAAATATCTTCATTTTTCATCCGAAGCTTTCGGTCGGGCAAGCCGGCCTTTATCAGCGGAACTTTACTATGCTATAGTAACCACAATTACAATCACAATGGGGAACGTCACAATTTGCAATAAAATTTACGGAAACGAGAACGTCACATTTTTGTATTTATTCCATCACTACAAAACACTAAAAGTCTGAAACGGGCACTTTTTGTACTGAAAAGTACTCGACCAGTCTCAACTTGTCTGAAAATTACTAAAGTAGTCTCAACCAAAGTCTGATTAAGTCTGAAATTTACTGAACCAGTCTCGACCTGTCTCAACTAATCTGGACCTGTACTGAAAAGTCTCGACCTGTCTCGACCAGTCTGATATAGTACTGAAAGAGTCTCGACCTGTCTCGACCAGTCTGATTTAGTACTGAAAGAGTCTCGACCTGTCTTCATCAGTGTGATTTAGTTCTAAAAGAGTCTCGACCTGTCTTGAACAGTATTAAGTTGTAATGAAATAGTTTTGATCTTGGAAATCTCTTATATATGCTTTGAATATGTAAATTAATTTAGTGTTTAAAAATTAAATTCTAAATCAATCCTTCATGCATTGATTGCAAAATGTTCCTCAGATGCTTCCATTACTGTTATATATAAAAAATCAAAAATTCTAAATTCGCCATTTCAGCTAGCATTACCATATGAAGAACATAAAAATAATATACTGTATAGCAATAGTTTTATACTACATTTATTAGTGCAAACACACTTATAGGAAACATACTTATAAAGAAAGAATAAAATAGAAAGAACAATTCACTGTCATGGTTTTACCTTGTTCAGAATTTTTGTTTAACTACTTTTTAATATTTTTTTTGAATTTGCAAGGGGTTTTTATTTTAGAAAAGGAAATTTTTTATCGATGTAATTGAAATTATAAAACATGAACTCCCCATCACATTCAACTTGTGTACCATGTAATATAAAAGGTACATGTAATCGATATACACATCTAGAAATTTGTTACTGAAGTATAAATAAATAATTCTTTTCTCAAAAATTAATTTCAAATACATTTTCTTGTTTAAGTAAAACAAACCCAAAATCTCTGCATATAATTATTATCTTAAATAAATAAGAGAAAATATGAATATAAAAAGCACAAGTTTGAATATTTGTGTAGACAAAATTTATCTCAAACATATTTTGTTCTTATATATTCGATAAATTGTTTATTATTGCATATTGCAAACTTAGTTGATTTCCATCATCAGTTACACCTTCAATTAACAAATTAGAATGACACAGGTGAGATGATATGGCCTCGGGTAAAAATTGTGTGTTTTATATATTAACATCTGTGTATATTACATGATTGTACCTTTTATATTACATCATTGAACATGTACCTGATATAGCAATTTTTTGGCAACCACATGTTTCATAACTTGATTAGTGATACACAAGATAAATTTGAAGGGGAATTGATGTTTTGAAACTTCAATTACATCCAAAGAAAAACTTCCTTTTCTAAAATAAAAACCCGTTGCAAATTAAAAAAAATAAAAAGTAGTGAAACAAAAATTCTGAACAAGAAAGAATCATGACAGTTAATTGTTCTTTCTATTTTATTCTTTCTTTATCAGTATGTTTCCTAAAAATGTGTTTGCACTAATAAAAGTAGTAAAAAACCTTTGCTATACAGTATATTATTTTTATGTTCCTCATACGGTAATACTAGCTGATATGGTGTATTTAGAATTTTTGATACTTTATATATGACAGTAATAAAAGCATTTGAGGAACATTTTGCAATCAATGCATGAAGAGACCAGTAATATTGTCATCTGTGCCGAAATGGTATTGGAGATGAATTCCATTACTTTTTTGTGTGTACAGATGACACTGTGTCTCATCTCCGGCAAAATTTAATACCTGAATATTATCGTAGAAATCCTAGTAAATCAAAAATGAAGGGAATGTTAAAATTATGTAACAGTGCTCTTTTAAAGCGGATATCATTATTTGTCAATAAATTACAAAAAATAATCTGATATATAAAATGCTCTCCTGTTCTAGATTCTTTTGATTAATATTATACTTCGCAAGTATTATTTTCATTACTGTTATTTTTATAATTTATGTGTGTGTATTTGTGTATATTCATATATTAATGTAATGTATATGTTTTAGTTTACATTTGCTGTAAATCTACTCTTCTTGTCAATTTAATTTAAGTTATTTATTGTATTTTCCTCATGTTACACATTGTATTTCATGTGTCTGGGTGTAAATAAAGAATCTGAATCTGAAACATGCCCCGAATTTATATGCTCGTGTACTTAAAACATACCCCAAACTTATATAACAACACTAAATTTAGGACCTGAATATATTCACATACCATTGATTTAACATGAAAATTAAAAAAAATCAACGAATAAAAGCAAAAAGTACATGTAATATTTAACTTTTAAAGAAAATAATGGTAAGGAATTATGTTGTTTCATAAATAACTGCCTGTTTTGCTTTTTTATACCCAAAATTTATATAAATTATTATTTCTACATGCAAATTTATATACAATTTGTTTAAAAACACCCAAATTTATATATTTCATGCATAAAACCATACCCGAATTTTTGGCACATCCCCGTATACCAAAATAATGGAAGTTACCCCCCCCCCCCGGGGTGAAAAAAGATAAAACAGGCTATCCGTCGGTGTAATTCTTTCCACTTAATATACTTAATATAAAGATCTTATCTCGTCAAAATCGATTTGACCATCGGCATTTTCACTGATTCTACACCAGACACCAGATAATATTGCGACAGCTGAGTGTGTTGACCCAACAACATTAATTGTCTTTCATAATATTTTGTTTGTCAATATTTTAAAATACGAATACTTTTGAAATGAACAATTTATAACTATTTGAAATACACACAAAAATTTTTTTTTTTTAATTTTTGATCAGAGCAGACTGATTATGGTTCAATTGTTTTATGACCCTTTGACAGCCACCCCTGATGTTGATTGCGCTAATAAACAATTTTCACCTGTGATACATGTGGCTTAATTACGTAAGAATTGACATGATGATGATATGGATCACGTGTGTAACAAATTAAGTCAACGACCAAGATAAATTGTATTTTGTAGCAAAGATGTATATGCAAGTCTTTGTTTGAAGCATTCGCAGTGGCGGATTTAGGGGGCGGGTTGCCCCCCCCCCCTTAGGTTGAGAAATATTAAAAATTCCTAGGGGTTTTTGGAAAATTGGGTTCCGGGCCTCCCCTCTTAAAAAATTATGGGTCGGGCCCCCTCTTAGCAGAAAGTCTGGATCCGCCACTGATTCGCTTATTTTTGTTACGTGTATTCCCAATTATCATATTATAATAATGCTTTAGATTGGTTATTCTTTTATTTTTTACATTTTTATTAAAAATATTTTTAAAGAATACACATGATATAATATATCATGACAATCACTATCGTTTACTCGTTAAATAATACACAGGTACAGTACAATTCACGTTAACCAGTTCGCATATGACTGACAGAGTTACATTTCCTAAACAAAAGTCGGTAATAGCTTAGTATGCATGATCAAGACTATTTCATTACAACTTAAGACCGGTTGAGAGAGGTCGAGATTCTCTCTTTCTTTCAGTACTAAATCAAAGTGGTCAAGACAGGTCGAGACTATTTCAGTACTAAATCAGACTGGTCGAGACAGATCGAGACTCTTTCAGTACTATAGATTAAGATTAAGATTAAGATTGTTTATTCCAATTAATGGTCCCACAATGATTAAGTATGAAAAAGAAAGGAAATGGGGTAAATGTCAAGGAGACAACATCCCATATCCAGGTTAAACGACCCAAAACAAAACATCTAGGGGTCACCATATGGTCTTCAACAGAGTGAGGAACCTCACATCATATACACTGTAAAAATAAGTGTTAATGCTTAACATGTTAAGGTGTTATTTTGTTTACACATATGTTATAATTTAAACACAACAGCGTTAATATTCATTATAAACTACAATATACTGGTGTTTAAGTGTTAAAAGAATTTTAACGTGTTAAAGAAATAATACTTATGTTCTGTAATATTATCTGTATATGATATGTAAATCTAACTTTTACTGCAGTTTCGGATTTTTTTTTATTTTACCATTTTATTTGATGCATACAAATGGTGAACAGTGCATGAAAAACTACAAGTCTTAAGTTAAGGAAATTGTTAAAATTGTCCAAGAAAAATTCGTAAAAATATAATCAAGACTAAAATGATTAAATATGATTACCGTTAAGCAAAAAATCTAGGTTTATTATTTATTTCTAATAACTGGATTTCCTAATCATGACCATCTATTTACCAAAGTAAAAACACTAGCGTTAATCTGCTAACGGCAGTAAGTAACACTTGGCGTTAATAAAATACATGTCATTTTGAAATGCGGTATACCGGATGTTTGTGTATTTCCCGCCTGCTGAAGCGTTCTTTGAGATAACAACTGTAATGGCAAAATCTGTTCTGCTTGGAAAAGTGGTGAGTTTTTAATAATTCTGCTTCTAATTTTTACTTGTTGTCTACAATTTTAATGTTTCTTTTCAGTGAATTTCAGAATACAATACTTATCTCTGACTGAAGTCACCAAGATAAGAAATACACTTTATACCGTATTTTGTGTAATCATTCACGGCTTGACAGTCGAATGCTTGCATAATTGTAATGAGTATATAGTTCAATTCAACAATTACATATCTTATTAATATCTAAATATTGTTGTAATTAAGTTGCTCTGTTTCAAAATTGTAATAATGAGTAACTGTACCCATCAGAATACACAATAAATATATGTGTACTGATTTAACACGGCATGTGTTTAAAAAATAACAGTAGTGTTTATATTTAAACACATATATGATCAATGTAGATAAATGTGATATGCAATCATAATTTTTGTAATATATATATCTTTGACGAATCCAAGTGGGAGTCCGGATTTCCCAACCCCTTATCTGGGGAAAAATATTTAAATTTCGTGCAGATTTTCGAGGCAAATGACGAAGATGGCAGTAAATCTACCGGAACACCAAATTCTCTGAACCCGTCGAATCCCCTTTTGCGATAGTTTTAACCACCGGTGTCTGTATATAGCTTGCACCCAGTGTATGGTCTGTGGATTATGTAATTACATGTATTGATCTGTATTACATATAACAACTCTGTTAAACAAACATGACAATGTTTTATTTTTCTTTCAGAACACTAGAAAAGTTTAAAAAGAAACAGAGTGCAGTATTCTATGATACATTCAATGAATTGATGGATTAGACATGTTAGAAGCATATATTTAGGGACATTTTGGAATACATGTTATATTATATCATAGCCAGACCTTTTAGAGACAGCAATTTTTATATGAAGTTTGGAGGGAAAAATTCACACAAGTTGATCCGCTTAAAAGATTAAACAAATGGGGGACAGTTTTAGTGTTGACCACGCAGCTGCCAGGAAAAGATGAAGATATCCTTGTCATATTTTTTGGACAATTAATTGTTTTTACAAATTAATTTGATGGAAATAATGCAAACATTAAACGTTCTTGATTGTGGAATATCCTTTTGATAGCAGTACTTTATATATATTTGACATCTACCAGTATTCGCAAGTACTTTGACTTTGTTTGTGATATTTTCAACCAAACTGTTCAAACTGGATAAAATTTTCATACTAGCTTATTGCTAAAAAAAGTGTTAGTTGTTATTATGATATACAGTTACCGTATTAAAGCATATTATATTCTTCACAATAGTCATTGGAATTATAATATAGTGATATGAGTGTTATTCTTGTTGTTTATTTGTGGTTTATGCAATATCTGGATTTCTACTTGTAAATTTCCAGGAAACTGACAAATATGAATATGCCTCTTTGTAAGAATGATACCGATGAAGTCTTTGTTTAATTTGTTTAGATCTTTTTGTGTGTTTACAAATATGGGGGTGACCATTTCGACAATGGATCTATCTTCAGTGCAGATCTAGGAAACATTTTTGGAAGACTAAAAGAATTTGACAGTTGTGTATCAGTTTGATGAGATCTTGGGGCTTGTATACAGGATGAGTGACCAGCCATTTGTTGACATCTTGTAGCTTGTATACAGGATGAGTGACCAGCAATTCGCTGAGATCTTGGAGCAGCTTGTATACAGGATGAGTGACCAACAATTTGCTGAGATCTTGGAGCTTCTATACAGGATGAGTGACCAGCAATTTGCTGAGATCTTTGGGCTTGTATACAGGATGAGTGACCGGCAATTTGCTGAGATTTTGGGGCTTGTATAAAATATGAGTGACCAGCAATTTGTTGACATCTTGGATCTTGTATGCAAGATGGGTGATCGGCATTGTTTGAGATCTTGGTTTTTGTGTATAGGATTAGTGATCAGCACTTTGAGATCTTTGGGCTTGTATATACAGGATGTGTAATCAGCACTTAGTTCACTAATTTTTGTCTTTTAATTTAGCCGATAAAACAATATCCGAAGCAACTGCTACTTATTCCATTACAATTTAACACGTGAGCTGTTAAACTTTTAACACTTAACCTATTTTAAACATGTTTAAGTGTTAATTAAGTGTTTCCAGGAGTTTTAACATGTTACATGTTAATAATTTTAACACTTCAACGTGTTAATTTGATATACACTAGTGTTAATATTTTAACACTTTAACATGTTTATCGGTTATACACTGGTGTTTATGTTTAAACACATTAACATGTATATTAAGTGTTTCCAGGAAGGTGTTAATAATAGTGTTAAATCATTAACACTACTTTTTACAGTGTAGTAAGCCCTAAGATTCATTTCAGGTACACATACATACATACAAAATTAGACAAAGAACACGAGAACATATATATATGTATAACGATTGTAATAAACTGATAATTATATAATAATATTTTCAACGGTCAGGCCAGAGCCAAGCAGGGATAATACCAGTAGAAATATAAATATATACACTATATATAACAGTAAACCATGTTGGCGTCTAATCTCAAGACACTCTTGGATATAAGTTCCAAGAAGGTCCAGAACATCAGAATTCTCATTTGAAAAAATCCAAATAAATTTTGCACGATCATTCATTGCACTAAAGTTAACACAGAGTTTCTCTAAACAGGAAAAAAAAATCTTCTTTCATTATTATATAAAATTCATGCTGTTAAAAAGTGTTGCTCATCTTCAACTTTACCCTTTGAACAATATATACAAAGTCTTTCTGAGCGCTCAATATTTTTGTATCTGCCGCACTCTATTCTCAAAGGATGTGCAATGATTCTTAATTTGCATATGGCTTGCCTTAATTTGAATTGTTTGAGATCTAAATACTTTTCTCGTTCAAAACAGTTTTTGATTAAAAAATAAGTATCAAGTTTACCCTTTTTAGATTCTTGTGTTTCTAGTTTTAGTTTAAACCAATATTCAAGGAAATTGTCACGTAACAGTCTTTTTAAGCTATTTGTTAAATTTCCAATCTTCATGTATAAATTTGGTATTTTTAATTCATTCATAATAAACATAATACTTGAATACCATGTTTTGATTTTATCCGAGTGCAGCATTTTGCTACATGAATAGGCTTCAAACAAAAGTCCCTCATTTAATGATTCTAACCTATGACAATACTTTAAAATAGATATAATTTTGGAGAAATATAGAAGATAGCGTCCAAGTTCAGACATAACTGCTATGTCACTAGCTTGTTTATTAACACCAAGTGTATATTTCAGAAAGTTAACATGTGACTGTTTTGTTATATCATTAAAGTATATTTTTTCTAAGAAATAATTACTTTCTTTTTTGCAATTTGCTGAATCTGTGTTGAACATTCCCGATATCTCAATTCCATACATCAATATAGGTTTTACTGTATGGTCATAAAGATGCAAGAAAGTTTATATACTCGGGTTAGTTGAAGATAAGCAAATTTGAAGTTTAAAACATGCTTTCATAGCTTTTTTGTGTAGTTCTACTTAACATGTTTGAAATGTTCCACTACTGGTAAAGGTAATGCCTAAATATTTATATTGACTGACACATTCTACTAAATCTTCATCAAAATATATTGCATGATTTATAAATTTGCCAGGTTTGTTGAAAATGAGAACTTTGGTTTTTGATAAGTTAACATTTAAACACCATTCCGAACAATAATATTTCAACATATCCATTAAGTGTTGTAGACCTTCTTTTGACTCAGAGAGTAACACAATATCATCTGCAAGCATGAGACAATCTACTCTATAATTATTAACAAAAACTGGATTTGAGGATGATGCAAACACATCTGGTAGATCATTTATAAACAAGTTGAATAACTTGGGGTTTAATTCATCCCCTTTAGTTATTTGTTACCACTGGGTCGATGCCACTGCTGGTGGACTGTTAGTCCCCGTGGGTATTCACCAGCCCAGTAGTCAGTACTTCGGTGCTGACCCGAAAACCGATTATATTTGGAACCTTACAATATCTAAATTTTTGTAAATTTTGTTAAACTAAGGAGTATCTTCCTCATGCAAAGCTCTGTCCATAGCTGATTTTGGCTTTACATTTAGATCATATTGGTTATTTGTTCTCTATCAGTTTTTAAACATTTTTGAGTTTCTGGTCTTCCAAATGTTTAGATTTTATCTGCACTGATGAGACATAAGTTGTCGAAATGCGCATATGCAGAAAGTAAATTCACGGTAACTTCGGTATTTAGTTATTTGTTTAACTCCTATATAAGATTCAAATGATGAAGTCAGTTTATTTCCTAATTTAACACATAACATACTCTTTTCATACATATTTTTAATTATAGCATAAACAATTCCAGAAATGCCATTTTTCAGAAGTTTATATTGAATACATTGTACCTGAATGTATGACAGTATCAAAAGCTTTTTTAAAGTCATAAAACATGCATATAATTTACCACCTTTTTGGGAAGTGTATTTATCTATTAAAGTCTTTAAAACAAATATATGATCCGATGTTCTTGATTTTCTAGTGAAACCAATTTGACATTGGTTTATTCTACCTCTGTCGTTGAGAAATTTGTCTAATCTATTATTCAAAATGGTATTAAAAAGTTTACCAATACAGGAGTTAATCGCAATTCCTTTATAATTTTCAGGTTTGCTTGCATCACCCGCTTTGAATATAGGAGATAAGTAAGCAGAAGACCACTGTACTGGGTATTCACCTGATAAAAAATGAAATTAAATAATTTATGTAATAATGGAAGTAATATAGAGCTTCCAGCTTTCAACATTTCAGCAGGAATACCATCTAGTCCAGAAGCTTTCCCACTTTTTAGGTGAGACATAGCATCAGATATTTCTTTGATATAAATCTTATAATCTAATTCAGAGAAAGATTTAATTTTCTCCATTTTTTCAACTTTTGACTTAACTTCTAAAACTTTATTTTCATACTGTGTAGGTATACTATTAAGGTTAGTAAAATAATTCGCCCAAGTTTCAGGTTCGACTGACTCAGTTTTATCCTCTTTATATAAGACTGGTCGAGACAGTCGAAACTTTTCAGTACAGGTTCAGACTGTTCGAGACAGATGGAGACTCTTTCAGTACAGGTCCAGACAACATGTAGTTGAGACAGGTCGAGACTGGTTCAGTAAATTTCAGACTGAATCAGACTTTGATCGAGAATACTTTAGTTATTTTCAGACAAGTTGAGACTGGTTAGGTACTTTTCAGTATTTTTCAGTACAAAAAGTGCCCGTTTCAGACTTTTGGTGTTTTGTAGTGCATGCGGCTTGTAGGTGCGAAATTTTTTATCCATAAATTTTCTATCGTTTGTCTGTAAATATCATCCCCACAGATTTTTTTCATGTGCAACTATCTCATAATCTTTAACTGAATGATTAACTGAATTAAAATGTAATGCAACGGGATCGGGTTTTTGTCTTCTAATTAGCGAAAGGTTTAAGAGTATGCGCCACAATTACCAAGATTCAAGATTCAAGATTCAATTTTTTTTTTACTCAAGACAGAATACACTGTTACGTGAGAATTTAAAGTAAACAATACATGTAATAGATCTAATAAGCAATATAGAAAATTCTTTAGGACAAAATTAATAATAATACAATGTGAATGAAGCAATGATAAAAATTGTATGTCAACCTAATATAATAATATATAATTAACACAACAAAATATTATTAGGCAATGGTTATAATTAACGTTATAATAAATGTACAATTTTGTTTAGAAATATTGAAACGTTATCCATAACGATAACATACCTTTCAATTTTGTCTCGGATGGATTTTCGTAATAGTAACGGGGAATATATTTGTTCCTTTCTATTTTGATTGCCTCGTGTTGACATATAAATAAATAGTGAAATTCATCTCCAATCCCTTTAAATATAAATTGAAAAGCTACAATACAGTCACGTCATAGTTTGAATTTTCTGCGAAAATGACGTTACAATGGTTAAACGTCATACATTTGTCAATCAAAAAAGACGGAATTTCAAGAAACGTGTACTATTTTGACTTTTTCCGTTTTTAGAAGGGTTCCAGGCAATTTTGTCGGTTCTTTATTTCATTTTTTTATTGAATGTGTTAGTTTTTTGTATATAAAATCATTTTGTTTTTGTAGTTTGTCTTTTTTTCCCAAAATTCCACTAAGAAATAGATTTTCGTATAATATAAAAGTAGATTAAAAGATTTCTCTGAAACTAATATTGTGTACCTTTGTAATTGATTTCAAATGATTTCAATGACTTATATTGCATAACTCCGTCCTTATTTTATTTTGGCTTTTCTAGTTACACTCTATAAGGAGTTTCCGCGAATCCCATTAGTGACGTCACAAAATCTAATTTACATATGCAAATTAGCATTTTGGCTGGCAAAGCCGAAGAATTATCACTATATAGCATTAGGATAGAATTTTCAATTTTTTTTATAACTTTTTTATTATATGCACGATTTTGGATCTGTAAAATGCATGTTAAACATTGAGATATTCATATTTTTTCTACCGATTTACTTTTTAATAAAAATAGACAAATATTTTTTCATGTGAATTTCAAAAATGTGAGAGTTTTGAAAAATTATATGGTTTACAAAATACACTAATTTCATATAAATAAAAAAATAAAAAGCTGAAAATTTTTACATCCTGTAAAAGTGTAAACGATTTTCCATAATTGAGATCAAAAGAATTATCCATTTATCTTAAATAACAAATTCTCACCAGTTAATTGAAAATGACATTTTTATTACCCTAATCAGTGACCACAATTCCTTGCCAACGAAAGGTATTTTTTAAAGCTTGTGACGTCACGGCGGAAACTTCTATGGGTAATTTGTTCTCTATCAGCTTTACTGCTTTTAGATATATTACGATTTATGGATTTCCAAATGTTTTGATTTGATCTGCACTGAAGAGAAATAAATTGTCGAAATTGCCATATACAGAAACTATATTCATAGCAACCCAAACATAAAAACCGGCTAAGTTCTATGATCTGACAATCTCCCTGCTTCTTTAGCATATCTGTATGCTTCATTGAATGGATTTCCAAATGTTTTGATTTGATCTGCACTGAAGAGAAATAAATTGTCGAAATTGCCATATACAGAAACTATATTCATAGCAACCCTAACATAAAAACCGGCTAAGTTCTATGATCTGACAATCTCCATGCTTCTTTAGCATATCTGTATGCTTTATTCCAGACTTACGAAGTACAAAAAATACCGAAATTGCATAAAAAAAACAGTAAATTTCGTTGTGCTGTACACGTGTTTCAAGGAGTAACCTCTCATCAGCAGCATTAAAATCAAATAATATGGAAAGTCATAATCCAAAAGTAGTCCAGAAAGAAGAACTCATTTCCAAAACATATCGAAATAGGAAGCCTAATCCAGTACCAAGGACATCTACCGAGTGCCATACACGGAATGAAGCCCCAGTATTTTTAAGTGGTTAGAATTTTGACAAAAACAGTAAATTTATATAACACGCAAGGTAAAATTTTCATGTCAGACAAGTCTGACTATTGGGCTGGTGAATACCCTCGAAGACCTACGAAAATACCAATAAAACTTAGTTTTGTGAATTTTAATTTTGGATTTCAATTTTCTAAATCTATGTCTCGTCACCTAAAAAATCATTATAGGGACAATGCTTTTCACAGTGGAGATATGCCCTTATTTTTTCCGACCTTCATAAATGTTTTGACAGTTACGATATGGCTATATCCGAATTATCTCTGCCTCGCCTTAGACATGATTTGTGCCTTTTCCAACATGCAAGAACTTTTATATTTATCCTCGACACCTTTAACGCTAACTAACCTATGAAATCTTGTTAATGTGTGTTTTTCCGGATTAATATGTTGTACGTAGGTAATTCAGTACCTCTCTATTTTTCTAATTGTCCTCTATTTAGGGCTAATAGTGTAAACAACTGCTTATTGAATTTGAGGGAAATCACCAAAGACTAAAAAATAAATGAGAAATGGTGATCATTTCCCAATTTTACCGCTGAATGAAGCCTTTGCAAAAAAAGGTGAGTGCCAGACTATTTTTTTTTAATTTTTGGCCGATTTTTGCATATGTTCTGCACAAATTTAAAATATTCTCCGGGAAAAAGGGCTCCAACCAAAAGACCCCCACTAGTCTTTATCCGCCTATACATTTATTGAAAATGTCAAATAAAACTATGTACAGAATATACTCGGATTCCAGTTTTTTTTTCCGTTCACAGACAAAACAGAATAATAAAAACCTCATGTATAAATAGCATGCTTTCTTCTTTACTTTTTCGCTTCTTCTAAATGGCCTTCTATTGTATTCTAAATGGCTATGTATTCCAAGGTTATGAATCCTGGTATTATTAATATTAAATCATTGTTAATTCGTTACGTGCACTTGTATACACAAAGCAAATATATGAGGAGAATTTATCCTTGACGTTTCTAACTTTAGCAGCAGCGTTGAAAGATACGGAATAACGTCAATAACGCTTTCCCGCGAAAATAAACGTAAAATGTTATTTTTTTGGAGGTTTTTATTCTTTATCTCGAAAAAACGCACGTTAACCCCCTAATTTTTATTTCACATTTGAATTTCTTGGTACAAGCCCTACAACATATATGAAATTCAGGGAAAAATCAATGTAGGAATAGAACCATGACAAAAAGAGTTTCAAAACATACGAATTCTCAAGTTTTAGAACTTAAAAGTTGAAATAAGATATATACATAGAAAGAAATGAATTCATTTCGATCTCATGTCATAGTTTCAGTCTGAAAGATTAACCTGCAGAAAAAATTACTTGGCTATCTATAAAAATAAAAAAATATATACCAATTTGAATTGAGCCCGAAATTTTGCAGTAATTTCAATTTTTGCTAAATTTTACCGAATTTCGACGCTTTATATATTGAAAATTAGCCTGATAAGGTATATATATTTTTGCATATTTGGAAAGTACATATCAAAATTGTGCAATACTCAAATTTTCACAAGTTTTTCAATGTAGATCGAAACTGTGTTGCTGTTCTCTCCGACATAAATAAAATCATTACATCTTTTGCAAAATAAAGCATAAACCACGTTTGCTGTAGTACAGTTTACATAATTTTTTACTCTAAGTACCTTTCCTCACAATTTTCGAAAATATTAGTGTTACGTACATACGGGCATATTGCGCAATTGCGGTCACATGGCTCACATTTGTTTTTTCTTGCTTAAAATACATATAGTTATATGTTTTTTGTGCACCAAAATGTCTTGCAAATTTTTGTCTCGCCGAAACGCTAATAAGGGTGGTTTTTCAATAACTTTTTTTTCATTTTATCAGATTTGTATATAGCATCGTCATATGTTTCTTCACAATTTGACGGACGTTCGGTAATCCTTTCGAGTATGTTAACACTAGCGGTACCGTGTCGGTTTTTGATTTGTTTGTCCTATATGGTTTTTTTTTCTTGTGCAGTTCCTATTTACTTTGTGGCATGTGGCTATGTTTTTCGGCCATTCAGGTGTTTCCTGTTATCTTTTTTATCCTATGTTAAAACTTAAGGTTACTTCTGTTTAATTTATCAACTTTCTTCAGTTCATTTTCAACTGTTGAACTCGAATACCCGCGTATACTAACCTTGACCCCCGCTGGATCCGCCAATGTTTAAAAATTTTCGATGAATTCTTTTCATCCGTTTCCATTGAAAAAGATTTTGTATGATAGAACTTTGTCAATAAGTAATATAATAGACGATTCAAATACGTACAGCTCGGTGAATAGTCATTTTGTCAATTTTCTCCCCTTTGGTGGATAAAGATTCTATATATCTATACAATTAAAAATCATGTTTCTTTCATTTTTTCTTTCATTTTTTTTTATATTTCCAATAGGAAAATGACTCGAATAAACAAATATAACCAAAAATTACCCTCTTCATTCCCCTGCTATTTCCTCGTGCAAGTGTACCCTGGGGTTAAAATATTAAAATGTGTTTTGGCGGAAAGTATTTCATTATACAGATAAAATTTACGTTTTTCTCTCTTCTTCGTTCTTCTTTGATAAGGTTTATTGCGATAACTAATCTGGTTACATTGTAAATACTGGTTTTCAGCTATGCAAACATTGTTCCACATTTCAGTTTGTTCATCATTCAAACACAATTCCTTGAAACGGCGATTTTTATTATGTCACCCCAGACTTTGTCGGGGTGACATGTTGTTATTCTACGTATCTTCTGATTATTATTCTTCCTCTTTTTATTATTATTATTATTATCATTAAGGTCTTTCAACACAGTGAAAGACCTTCTTGTTATTCTTCTGATTATTATCAGAGACATATAATTACAGAGATTGGCAACTCTACTATCACCCCATAATAATCACAACAAACATGGTACGGCCACATCAGAACTTCTTAAACTACTTTTAATTTAGTCGACATATTTCTAAACCGAGCAGAGAATTGTTTTCCTTAATTATTTTATGGTATTGTTTAGAAAATTTGATTTGAAAATATTCATTAACAAAAAATATATTGGCAAATAAAGCGGAGACTTCGTGTGGAAATCTGACGTCGAACATCGTGATGTGCCTTCGTTTACTTTTGAAACTCCTCTTTTATTTCCGTGATTTCAACTTCCTAGTTATGAAAACTGAAAAGTATTTTACTTTGTTGGTGGAGTTTAGATAGTTTTATTATGATATTTTCATATATTATCGAGATATCTGTGATTTATTTTTGTGAAGTGGAAGTTTTATCGAAGTCTCGATGGCGGCGCGATTTCCCGAGAATTCGTCATGTTGCCAATCTCTTTAATTATATGTCTCTGTTATTATTATTAGGGTCTTTCACCACAGTGAAAGACCTTATAGTAATTCTTCTGATTATTATTATAGGCCTTATAAGTCTCGTACAATTTTGGAAGTCTCGTACAATTTTGGAACTTCCGGGATCAAAAACTGTACCCGGAAGTTACATTTTAAACAAAAAGATATGACGCTTCAAACAAAAATTTGAACGTCATAATCCTCTGACGTCATGTTTTGGCGGGAAGCGTTTTCGAATTGCCTGTTTATCGTGGATTCTCGTTAGTCACATGACGAGACTTACAGACCCTATTATTATTATTATTCTTTCCGCCACCGATGACAAAAAACTACGCGACATATCCCCTCGATACTTGGTGGGATGATTTGGTCTTACTTTGGGATTTCAAAACTGAGGGCCATGTATCGATCTATTTTTAGTAACGGAGTTATCTCCCTGAACACTGTTTATCTTGTGTTCAGATCGCCTCGTAAACTGTAACAGATATCAAAATTCTGAATGGGGGAAAAAGTTTGATTCATCCTCTGGATGATTTGTCATGCAAAAAAAATGTTTGGGGTCGCAACCCCGGCTACGCGTTTTTGATCCCTAAATATGCAAATTTCTCAAAGTTATCGGATTTCCACCAAATTTGGTTTCCAGGTAGCTTTTATGGTCCTGACTACAAATCTGTGGTCAAATTTTTTTTTCGTCCGCCATTATCAAAATGGCCACCATTCAAATTTTTGTTTTCGGAGTATCGCGGAAACGATAAAAAATTTCTGAAAACACTATATTAGAAAATTACTCCTCTCATTGAAATCTACATTTGATACATTTACATGAAAACTGTGCAACTAACCGTTTTTGAGTTATAGCCCTTGACGCGTTTCGGTAAATCGGTTTTTCGCGAATAACTTTTAAACCGTTATAGATAGTATAGTCAAGTTACATATCAAATTGATCAGTAAGAAGAGACCTTCAATTTGAGTCCAAGGTCTAAGGTCATCAAGTTCAAAGGTCAAGGTCATAGCCATTTTTGGTCTTTTTTTAGGTAAAATCTCCAAAATGATAAGAGATAGATGATTAAATACATTGGAGAAAATGTATATACCATTGAGATCTACATTTATATTTTTTTTATCCAACACTTTTGGACCATTGGCTTGGACCTAGGGCCCCAAAACAATTTTTCGAGGTCCAATTTTAGGGTTTTTCCTTATATCTCAATAACTATTAAAGATACAAAGAAACTATAAGAAGATACAATGTTCAGTTCAATATGGCCGACAAAATGGGGTCAAGGTCAAAAGTCAAAGTCCTTAGCAACAACGTCATTTGCCATAAAAGTCCTTAGCAACCATATGCAAAAAGTTTTGTAACGTTGTAAAGGGGAAATAAATGACATTGCCAACCGGAAGTGACTTTAATGTCCTTAGCAACAAGCTAATTTTTCGAAAAAGTCCTTAGCAACCATTGAGCAAAAGACTAATAAAGGTAAGAACTTTTGTTTACATCACATTTTTGACCGAAATAGACATCAGAATGAAATCAAACCATATACTCATGGTGAAAACTGGTGGAAGACCTTGCAATTGTTCTCTGAACAATTGACTTTTTAATTATGTCACCCCAGACGTAGTCGGGGTGGCATGTTGTTATTCTACGTTTCTTCTGATTATTATTCTTCTTTTTATTATTTTTCCAATGATTTTTGTCCGATCGATTATGTTTTAATGCCTGGATGTAATCAAATGAAACTTGGCATGAAGTTAGATCAATATAAGGAGATGATTTTTTTTACGAAAAAAAAATTCAAAATGGCTGCCATTTCCAAGATGGGCGCCAATTTACGTTGAAAAATTGGGGATTCTATATCTCAGGAACTGCTTACAGGAATTAGTTCATATTTTGTATAAATGTTCAGTAAGATGAGAGGAAGGAATCTATGCGACAAAAATTTTCAAAATGGCCGCCATTTCCAAGATGGCTGCCGAAATGCGTAAAAAGTTCAACTTTGTCCGATTTCAATGAAAATTGATTTCTAGGTAGATTTTGAGGTTGCGAAGAAGATGGAATCATCGAATTGGGAGTCTGGGGTGACATCGGCTATTGCTTGCAATTGCAAATCTAGTTATTATTATTATTATTCTTCCAATAATTTTGTCCGAAGGATTATTTTGAAATGGTTTGATGTAATGAAATGAAACTTGGTATGAAGTTAGATCAACATAAGAAAGATTTTTTGCGAAAAAAATTTTCAAAATGGCCGCCATTTCCAAGATGGCCGCCAAAATATGTCAAAATTTCAACTTTGTCAGAATTCAACGAAAATTGATTTCTAGGTAGATTTTAACGCTGCGAACAACATGGAATCATCGAATTAGTTGTCTGGGGTGACATCGGCTATTGCTTGCAATTGCAAATCTAGTTATTATTACTATTCAATAACTTAATCTTTTTCTTTAGTTTATTATCCATCTTTGTATGCATAATATCAATAAAGTCTTTATATATTTTGTCTATTTCAAATAGTGTATTATAACATAACTCAATATTTACAATACATGAATTTAACTGAGATACTATAATTTCTTCTGACATCCATTTATTGGTATATTTTTACCAACATTAACTACATGTTAATTACTTGAAATACTACTTTTACTTAACACATTTTCATTCCGATAATTTTCACTTCCACCACTAATTTCCACTTCAGTTCAATATACCCTATATCAAAACTCTGATTTACTAATTCACTTGCTCTAATCACTTCAAAATTTTTATTACATTTAAGATTTTCATAAGGAACCTACCGAAGGACCTCGGGTTGACACATAAGTAAAATCATTGCATATATCACATCGACCGTTTTAAACGCAGCAAGTCACATTTGATAAAAAAAATCACAGCAAATTATGGAATAATCAACTATCGGACAAGTGCGAATCGATGAGATCATTATTATAGTTTAAACATTAGATGCGATCCCAATAAAGAAATCATAACTGTAATAAAATCAATAATGTTTATCACAGTAATAATGATTTTTTCAACAATTGCGTATATTGCTTGACTATAATAATGATCTCGTCGATTCGCACTTGGCTGACAGTTGACGCTCCGGTAGAAAATCTACACCAGTTATTAAAGAGGGACCTAATGGGGGGTCTCATCACGAATCACAAAAAAATTATTCGGGCCAATCACAGTTCACGGGAAATTCATTTTGTCAATCACGGATCAAACAATGTTCTAATAACGATTCACGACAATCTAATGAAATGGAAAACGAATCATGGGGAATTGAAATCCCCGATATCACGGAGAACGAAATGAACCCATCGACCCCCTCATAAAATCTTCAACGTTTCCTATACGACTGTTAAAATCGTCACAAATGTAAAACTGGTCTCCACAAGGAATAGTGAATATTTGTGTACTTAAGGTATCAAAGAATTTATGCACATTTGTTCATCTTGCAGAATATTCAGGCGATAAATATACTACACAAACATAGAAAGTACATGAATTATCTGATTTCCCATTGAATTTTACCCATAACAGACCATCAATAGTACCTTTGACAATGATAACATTAAAGGATGATAATAAATTGTTTTAACAAGTAAACCAAAACCACCAGATCCTGTTTTCGCTCGAGGGTGAATTTGCTTTCGGTTATTTCCATACCATGTGTAGTTATCAATCTCAATGTTATTATCACCCAGTAAATGCGATTCTGCGATTCAAATTTCCATACCCCAAAGTGATTATTTATCAACAAACTTGTTCTCGTCTTGATATAGCTGAAATATTGCTGAGTAGACGTTAAACAATATTCAATCAATCAATCAATCCAATTACTTTGAGTATATGAAGACCCAACTTCTGCACGCACGCTTTAATCAATGTATTTCTATCACTATTATTATTTTAAGACCAACCATTAATGTTCCAGAACACACATTCGTATTAGTAGAAACGTTGTCCAGAATTTGAACGTCGACATTGACCGCTGCCACCTCTAAAATTACCCACATTACCATGTGAGCGATCAATGTTACCATATGAGCGATAACTAGAGTTAAAGTTACTATGTGCTACACTTTTACTATTTTTACAATTTTTTGTTTATTTGTATCACTTGTATTGTGTTTGTATCAGTCTTTTTATTTCGTTTTCTGCTTTGACCTGAAACTGACATGTATGACTGCTTTCAGTACTCTACGATTGTTTATGTCCATCATTCGCTTCTAGTAAGGAATGCTTTTTTCAATATACACCGTTTTAAATCTGGCCGTTTCCCTCAAAAGTTTTTTGCTATTCATTACAGACCTTTTACTATATATATCGCTAAACTCAACCAAACTAAACTTGGTTGTTATCGTTATTTCCCTTTTTTCGTTGAACAGAAATGGTGTTTAGGATGCAGGGGATAGCATTCTCTGTTTGCCCCCCCCCTCCGAAATTTATTGATATATGTAAGAAGATATACATGTAGGTATATCGAAGTTCATTTTCAAACGAGTAGATTTTCTTTGGTTTCTTTCTAATGCAGTATTATTTTTGTAAATATTTATATGCATTTGTTGTTTGGATTTGAGATTAAAAGTCAGTTCTGGTTCTTGGAACTTGTGTACGTATCACTGTTTAGTACTGTTTGGCATAGGACACCAGTCAAATAATGGCAGCCTCCAGTTAACAGATAGTTTCTCAAAATCATCGTTGTCGTTTGCTGAGTTAAGAGTGTTTTTGTAGGATTTTATATCGCAATCAACAGCCAAAGCCCAGATTTGCCCCTGTGGTGGCACAAATGCTGTAGATATTGACCAGAAATAGGGTACCGTCCACTGTTTTTGGATTTTTTTTTTTAATTTAATTTTCAGCTTGTCAACCCATAAAAATCTCAGCCAATCAGCTAGGATTGCTTAATTTCACATGTTATGAGATACTTCAGTTGCACTTTTTGCTAAAAAAAATTTTTTTTTTTTGCAGATTTAAACATTTTATTTAGAATTATAGAATTTAAGAAAAACATGGTCCTCTGTCGGTCAATTTTGTCAATTAGACTACCCCCTGCATCCTTAAGAAAAATCAGACATTTTAGAAAAAAAATATTAGAAATATGTAAGGTGCAATTTAAAAAAAAATATATTTTTTTCTCAACACAGAATAATGTATTTACAATAGATATCTGCTAAGAGTCTATAATAATAAATATTTTAAAATGTCACCTTAAAGTCAAGAACAATAACTCTGATTTTTCTAAATTTGCATGGTATTTTGGAATATTGGACATAAAGCAATTGCATGTAAAAATGAAGTGCGCTTTGCAGAAAAAGTAGTTTTCATCACAACAAACACATTTTGGTATGATTTTGGTTCTTTCAAGAGCATATTTTGTTTCAGGCTATCTCGACTTGCATATCGACAAAGCCTTTGTTCCAATAGTGTCCGTGCATTACTTAATGGTAATTTTAAACCTATAATGGCACACTTTTTTTTAAGCAAAGCTGACTAAGCGTGAAATTTTGAAAATTTCAAGATTAATAGATAGTAAAACTAGACCGCATGTCTTGGATTGCATTTATATGCATTTGTAACAAAAGGTTGCTCTGCATGTGTGCATTTTTAATTCTAAATAATTCTATTCTTATTCTCGCTCTAACATTGGTTGACAGCTTATGCATATATATGTCTTTGTTGCGTCCAGTAAGATAACTAGTTTATTTCATGTTACGAAATGATTTTTGAAAAGGCCGTACTTTGTGTATGAAACATTTGTAGTGTCGTGTTGGAATTTTACTTTCACCTTCATAATCTTTGACAGCTTTTATTACTTGTCCGCTGGCGTCACTGGTCACAGACTTAATTTTCAGTATACCTTGCATGTTTACTTTTTGTAAATGTTTTCGGGTAAACTTTGACTCGGAAGACACCATAGTGTCATCTGAACTGTAATTTTTCTTACAAATATCAGTACTGTGTCGACACTTTGGTAATGGACATAACGTATTTGATGCTTCAATATTTAGTGTCAACTTTCTAGGTGTACATTGTTCAATAAGGGGACAGATTGACTGGGTAGCTGCCTGACAACCAGGTTGGGGCGATTATTATATGCGGAATCAACCTCAACATCTACATAATTGTCTTTACCTGCCATTTTAAAAAATGTTTGATTGTCAAGCATTTGTTTAGTGTTTATTTGTTCCATTAAATTAGAGAGTCTATTGAATCTTCTTAGCAGACCTCTTTTGTTAGGTGGCTGAATGTTTAAGCAGCTTAATATTTGTAGTTCTACTTTAGATTTTAAAGCAGGTATCAGTAGGCTTACATTCAATGTGCCAGCATCTGGACCCCAGCAGGTTTAACTCCTGTAAATAATTCAGCGAGTTCTGATTTAAAACTACAATTATGACGTGATATTTGAACAGTAATACACAAATCTTGCCGGTTTACAATCTTTACTACTGGCGACGCAAAATCACATAAATGCGGCATTTTTCAACTACATTAAATTACTTTACTTCATATTCAAAGCGATATACTATGTACGAGTCCTCACACTACTTTTATCATGCTTAATACAGTACTTCAGAACAACGGACAAAATCCATAAAATATGTACAAAACGGTGTGAACCTTAAAAAATATAACAAATATTTACTTAAGGATGCATGGGATAGTATTCTCTTTTTGTCCCCTTCCGTAATTTATTGATAAGAAGGTGTAGGTATATCGAAGTTCAATTTCATACTAGTCTTGATAATTGAAACGAGTGGGTTTTCTTTGGTTTCTTTCTAATGCCGTATCATTTCTGTAAATATTTATATGCATTTGTTGTTTGGATTAGAGATTAAAAGTCAGTTCTGGTTCCTGAAACTTGTGTACATATCACTGTACTTTTTGCCATAGGACACCAGTTGCACTTTTTGCTAGAAATAAGTTTTGTTTGCAGATTTAAACATTTTACATAAAATTTAAGGAACACATGCATGGTTCTCTGTCGGTCAATTTTGTCAATTAAACGATCCCCTGCATCCTTTACATTTTGCAATTTGAGATCGTACTTGACCAATGATTGTTCTTTCGATTTCAATACGGTGACGTTTGAAACTCTTTCGTCCAAAGGTAGATTTTTAATTACCATATTAAATATCTTTTCGTTGTCTGACTTTTGATTACTCGTATTGTTCGTAATAATTCTAACTATTTGGTCTATTCTATCACACTTATCCTTTACAGCTTTAAGTTCCTCTGTTATTTCATCACTTAAGCTGTCAATTTTCGTTCCACGTTACCTTCGATTCTCTAATCGTTCTGACATTGTATTTAAGTTACTTGAGAGTTGACGTATCATTTCTATAATAATATTGTCATTATTCACATCCTTGGATTCATTTTGTGGTCTTTGAATAGTAGAAAAGGGGGTGGTGTTTTTGTAAGCCAAAATAGTATCCTATGAAATATGATCCTAATGGAACAAATGTTATTGGTATATCTATGAGATTTATTCCGTCTGGAGTTTATTTCACCAGGTGAGCATTAGATACTTTCCAGCTGGAGATTATTTCACTGGGCGAGCTATGATATTTGTTCCTTTGGAACATATTTTACGGTGGATAATATAAACCGTTACATTTTCACTCAAACTCATGCTAGATTTAACTTTATTACTCTGACCTTTTAAGCTAATATCTACTAACTCCTCTGATAACTGACGTTTTCTTGGAGTATGTAACCTTTCTATATCAGCCTCAGTTGTCATTGGAGTTCCTAATGTTACACTTCGGTTATTGTTTACATTCATGTCAACAAAGGCAAGAGGTTTATTTGTCATAACCTCGTTAACAAAGTTTATGGCGTTGATCTGATTAAGTGTCAATTATTTCAGGATGTGTGTGTGCAAGTTTACTCCTAAACATAATATTGTCTCAATTTTGACAATTTTGCAAAATTCAAATCTAAATATATATCAGACTTTGAAAGACATAAAATTTCGGACGCATTTCCATAGATTCCAACGATCTCCTTCATAAAAATGCATATTTGAAGTTTTCAGAGCCTTTTATAATTTCCATTGTTATTAAGAAAATTACACAAATATTTCAAACGGGTTAAGTTTGGGTAATTGCTTAATTAAAATTGCAAAATATTTACTACAGCTTGTTAACAAAAACAATAAATTTCATTTTGTACATAAACTTACATAAGCAATGAAGGGATATAGGATAAATGTATAAGAGATGTATAAGGGATAAATGTATTGTTGCTGAGTTTTTATATTATAGTGTTATTAAATGGGTATTTTCATATTAATCCTGTATAATGTCCAAGTACAGTCGTATTGGGTTGAGGTCACCTGTATTGGCCCGAGGCGAAGCCAAGGGCCAATACAGGTGATCGAAACCCAATACGACTGTACGAGGACATTATACAGGATTAATATGAAAATACCCATTTTATGACACCTTTATTAACTGATGACTTAAAATTTCAGGCATTATCTTTACCAATCATAATTACAGGATGCAGATTTCGATACTACAAATCAAGGCAATATCTCAAAGATTTCTATTGAATCTTCAACTTGTAGCAGAAAAAAATATTGCACTATCATCTATCATGTTGTTTACAAATCCCCTTGATCTGGTGTGGTTTCAGTCGTACAAGCTGAAAAGGGATGCGGCTGACGAGTACTATTTTTACTGCTGACAAGTACTATATAACTGTATAGCACAGTGTTAATATTTGGAACGTTATCAAAGGAAATCTTCTGGGTTGTGCTGTGTTTATTTTTCATTCTCACTCTCAGAAATTAAAATCAATAGATCAAAAGAAAAAAGTTAACATTTGCGAGAAAGACATGTAACTAAACCAATATGGCCGATTCATTTGTACAGGGCATTTGCCCTGTATTAATTTTAATACAGGGCATCTGCCCTGTATAAATTTCTATACAGGGCATTTGCCCTGTATAAATTATATGTGCCAAAAACTTCCAGTTATATTAAATGGGCAAATCACACTGTATTTTAAGTCATCAGTTAATAATGGGTTTTATTAGTATGTTTATTATACTATAGGGAAACGGGACAGATAAAGGGGAGGTTTGGGTACCAATAAACCGGTTTAACCCTACCGCTGACTTTTGCTAGTGCCAGTACTAAGTCCGGCTGTCCCGAGTTCCTATCGTTGTCTACGTTTGTCTTTTGTCTTATTCGTGTTCTTCATGTGTAGTTCCATAGCAGATTATGGCATGTAATTATAATTTTCAGCCATTGTAGGTGTCTCCTGTCATCCATTTTTTACATTCAGTTCTGTCAAGTCCTTTTAGGAAAACCAAGAGATCTCGACTTTTACTGAAAAAAAAAGTAGAATGTAAAACATGTAAATGGTAATATGACGACCCAGACAAAGGCAAAAAAGAGAAAACTACTATACAGCGAATAAATACTTCATTACAAATATATTAAGCCGTAGTTTTGATCTAAAAGTTTTCTTTTTTTTTCTTTTTTGATTATACAATAAATTTTGTAATGTGCGTTTCTTCCATTTTGATTGATGAATTTTAGGTTTACCTATCTTAATTTGAATAAATTTTAATAATTTTACTTTCAGTTTCGATACTTGGAAGTCAGGTACTCACATGCGCGGTATGAAGAATTAATCGGACATGTTGTGGGTTGCTGTTTTAAAGGTAAAAAATCTCCCTTTTTCGTTTTCTTTTTTGTTAAGCGTATGCTATTAAATACATACATTCACTGGTAACTGTTTTTTTCTAATGCTGCAGTGTTAGAGAATCGTAACTACCACCATGAGCGTTCAAAGTCATAGACAATACCCAAGACAATAACACCGTTGTCTACCTTTATTATTCATATCTACGTTTTTTTGTTTATTTTACTTCGTTCTTCCTGGATGATCACGCATCTTTTACGTTATTTTTTATTTATTTTCTTAAGAAGTGAGTGTAACTAGAGTATGAATTTTTCTTTATTTAACAGATACATTCAGATTTTTACATTTTCTAAAAATACCATTTGACCTAGTATACAAACATGATAAATGTGAATGTGAATGGCAACGGCATGAATAGTGCTGACTTGTCTTTAAGTCAATGCTAACGAGAAAAAACAATTAGCTATTGTGAGCTTATGCATGTATACAAAACATTTATTTCATTTGCATAGAGTTCAAACATACGTTGTTCGTCTTGAAAAATGGAGTTATATCAATATTTTATTACTAAATGAATATTTGTTTTGTTTAATTTCAGCGAATCATGTATAAGGCGATTCTATGGTCACATTTTTAAGTTTCTATAAAGCTAAAGACTTAATTTCTCTAATTTTAAGGACAGGCAATTGAACTTTTGATGGGAGCTCTTAATTTGTACATGTTGGATTGGTATTTTATAAATAATTTTAAAAAAAACCCTCAAAAAGGCTACATCATTATGGGAAGTCTTTTTTTCTATGGCCAAAGCCTCAATTCAGTCAGATTTGCCTTCCTTTGATTTACAATAAACCATTCAGTAATTTCTAAATAAGTTTCAAGTTCAAGATTATAATCAGAATAGGTAAGGGTATTTTCTTCTACACACTTATATTTCATGAATGTTAGATAAAACTAGTCCCAATGTATACCTCTGTGATGCCCCTTTATATAGATTTGACACCAATTGCTTTAAGAATTTCCCACTTCTTTTTAAAAGGTCCTTAATCTCAAGTTTTCATAATTGAAACTTTCGTCACATAACTTCGTTGTTACCTATATATTTGCCAGGTTTTTTCAGATATGTTCTTGATAAATTATGTAATAGTTACTTATATAGAGATAATTATCACAAGATATAGACTACCCAAGGGATAGCGATATGGACTGACACCTGAGCCGTAGGCGAGGGTATTATCGAGATGTCATTCCATATCGCTATCCCAAGGGCAGTCTATATCGTGATAATTCTCTCTATATAAGTAACTATTGTGTTTATTTTATTGAAGAACATTTACAGTTCATTTTTCATCAGTTGAAACCATGTCCTGTTTAAAGTGACTCACATATAATATACGAGATTTTTTTTTACCTATCTTTATTTTTACAATGAAAAAGTCAAACAACCAATTTTTAAATAAAACAAAACAATTTGTACTTTTACTCTATACAACAGTCATCTGAAATTTTTGCATATCTGTTATTTCTATGTTATATCTCATTTTATTTTGTTAACATTAACTTATAAAAAAAACAACAGTTTCATATAAATTAGGGTCCCGGCTGAAGAATAGGCCCGCAGCATCCTCTGAGCTTGGAGTATGAGCCATCCTAACAGAGGACCCCGAGGGAACCCCGGGATATAGAAATAGGACCCAGTATCTCCGGCTTGCGGGGTGTGACCCCTCCTAAACGGAGGCTGACCCCGAGGGTCCCGGGATATAGAAATAGGACCCATTCCGTGGTTGTGCGGGATTAATAAATACACAACCCATCTTTCGGATGGGATGTAAACTCAGGTCCACGTGTTGGAAGAAATGCCACGCTTCCTGCACGTTAAAGAACCCTTGTAGCAAGCTCTTTTTGGGGTGGTCCGTAGGTGATCGGCTACAAGGCTAAATTCCCCGCCCTTGACGATTTCACCCTACTTTTCCAGTGGCAGTCAGAATTTCCCGTCCCATGGCCATTTCCATACCCCAAAGTGATTATTTATCAACAAACTTGTTCTCGTCTTGATATAGCTGAAATATTGCTGAGTAGACGTTAAACAATATTCAATCAATCAATCATAAAAATTAGAAAATATTAAAAGTTATTGTTATAGAAATTTCAATTTTATTATAGTCACATAAAAAACTTCAGTTAGTATATTTGTTGTAAAAAACAACTGTATTGTGAATACAATTGATCAAGCACAGTTAAATTTACCGGTCATTATCAGAAAATTGGGACCGGTCAATATCATGATATTGACTGATAGAATAAATACCATAGATTAATGAATACCACCTGACCACTTCTACACCAATCATGAAAGCTTATTTAAATCTGATATAAAATAATAAATTATAAAGCATATGCAGTAAATAAGACTAGATGTTATCTTGTAGATGTTATCGAACTTGATTTCTCGGATTTGGTCGCATAACAGTAGTTCACATCAGCAATAAACATAAGGGGTTATAAAAAATATACAGTAGTGACTTGATCTGTTATTTAAAAAAACATCTCACGTTAAATCGTGATCATTAATTGTGTGGAATTTATAAAAACCAGTATTAGTGCATGAATTATAACCGATTGTATTTTCATGGAAAATTTATCAAAAATTTTAAAATGAAGATTGGTATCTTCAATTTTATATAATTTTACATTAAATTTATGATTTANCAATAAAAACTCCTTGGCTAAACCCAAAACCAACATTTAATTTTGAATTATGCAAATATAAAAAGTCTGATACCACTCCTCTGGTTATCCAGCAGGACTTTGCAGAAATTAAATTGGAACATCCTGAATATTCGCAAATTTACACAGATGGCTCTAAGGATCGACAGAGTGTCATGTGCATCCGTTCTTGGTGATCGTGCAGAAACTCTTCGACTACCATCCTCTAGTTCAATATTTACCGCTGAAGTTAATGCTATTTACTTAGCACTTAGATTTGTACTTTATCGCCAACAAGTAAGATTATGGTCTGTTCTGATTCACTTTCATGCCTAGTGGCGATTGATTGTCGAAAAACAAAACACCCAGTTATTTTGAAAATAACTGAATTCTACAAGTCACTTGTAGCATTAGGCAATGAAGTCATTGATGTTTGGATCCCAAGTCATGTTGGGATCTATGGAAACACAGTTGTTGACCAAGAAGCCAAAGATGCACTAGATGATGAGATGGCGGATTGTCCAGTCCCGTACAATGACATGAAGCCTTTAATCAATAAATACATTCTAAAACTATGGCAGCCAAATGGGACCTGCAAATAAATAATAAACTACATGGAATACAGGCAGACATCGGTAAATAAGTTGGTTCCTACGATTAAAAACAGATAGTGTTGACCCGATGTCGTATTGGACACACTAGAACAACACATAGTTTTGTCCTCAACAGTGAGGACCGACCGCAATGTATTCCATGCAACTGTTCTTATACAATTCAACATTTTTTAATTGACTGTGCTGATGTTGCCGATACTAGGCGCGATTTTATTCTGCTGATTGTCTTAATGACCTATTTACAAACGTCGCTGGCGAAAAAATCTTTCAATTTTTAAAAGCAATCAGTTTATTTAGTAAGATTTTTTTAACTAGTCTCTAATTTCTTATATTGTTACAGTTGAGCCAAAATTTCTTCCATTGTTTTTAACATTTTACACATTTATTTTTACTTGTATAAAGCTATATGTTTTAAATTGATATTTTTATACGACCGCAAAAAATTGAGGTCGTATAATGGTATGGTACTGTCGTCGTCGTTGTCGTCCGGCGTCCTCGTCTGTAGACACTTTTGTTTTTGGTCAATAACTTAAGTTCCAGTCGATCAATCCTTATGAAATTTTACCACAGTGTTCCTTGGCATAAAAGAAAGGCTGGGGTGGGTTTTGGTCATTTTGGCCACTCTTCTTTTTAAAAAGGGGCCAAAAGAGCAAAATTGGGTGTTTTCAGATATTAGGCTGTAGAATATTTATTATTTATTGGATTTTGATGGGGTTTCTTCAGTGTGTTCCTAATTAAATTTTCTATCAGTAGTATGTCAACGGATTTTACGTGGGTTGTACCGTTCACGCGATGAATAGGGCCAAAAAGGGGCGATTTTTGCAGTTTTTGCAATGGATTCCTTTTGCAAATAAATATAGAGCTGTACCATCAGATTTTTGACAACTTGTATCTTTTCCGGGCTTTGAGGGGCCGAATGGGGACAAAATAGTAAATTTGCAGATTACCTAAAATTTATATTTTTTATCGGATTTCGATTGAGTTTTTTTTCTTTGGATTTCTCTTGATATAAAGTTTCAGTAGTATGCCAACGGATGTGGCGAAGCTCTTACCGTTTCCGATCCACAAATGGTCAAAGTGGCCAAAATTGCAATTTTTCGAAATATGTGAAATCTTTATTTTTCATTGGATTTCGATGGGATTTTTTTTCTTCGGATTCCTCTTGATATAAACTTCCATTAGTGTGTCAACTTTGGTGTAGCTCTTACTGTTTCTGGGCTACAGGGGGGTCAAAGGGACCAAATTGCAATTTTTCAAAACGCTTGAAATCTTTATTTTTCATTTGATTTCATTTTTTTTTTTTTTGGAGTCCTCTTGTTGTAAGCTTTTGGTAGTATGTCAAAAGATAGCTCTTATCGTTTCTTAGCTATAAGGGGTCAAAGTGGCTGAAATGGCAATTTTCAAAATAAATCTTTTATTTTTTATTGGATTTTAGTTGGGTTCCTTTCTTCGTATCCTCTTATCCAATAGTTAAAGTAGTATGTTGACCAATTTGACATACCTCTTACCATTTTCGATATATAATAAAAGCTAATTTTTATTTTCCTTAGTTTGTGTGCAGCTAATTACTTGGTCAAGCTCTGTATTGTGTCCATTTAATTACTGTATCAAGCTCTTTACTATGTCCATATTCATTTTTAATTACACTTGCGCTCGGCGTAGCCCTTTATTATATACTTATTATAATTGTTTATAGCTGAAATATTGCCGAAGTTGTCGTAAAACATCAATCAATAATCAATCAAAGTCAAAGTCAATGTTTACATTTTCTACTTGTCATCCTAGATGATGAACTTTCTGTAGTTTAGATTCATAATTTCTTCTCCAAATATTGAAGAACGAAATATGAATGACTAAGATCTGAAACAAGAATATTTTTTGTCTTTTGTAAAAGCTGTATATATCTTGGTGCTTTGGTGTAAGTACAGTATCTTTTAATAAATCTAAAGATCGCGGAAATTGTAATATATAGCCTGATTTTGTTTTTGTCTGGTTTTTATCAGTGTTTACATGAAAGGTTTATTGGACCAGAATGGCAGTGGATATCATAGATCAATAATATACAATTATGGTATTTTGTAGAGGTTGATGTGAGTTTTAATAGACCTAAAAATTGATATTGACCGACAACGGAGGCGGAGGTTTATATTAGAATTTTTAGGGTTCTTAAAACTCATATCGAAAGATACAAAAGACCCATAATTATTTCATTACATAATAATCAGCTTACTTGGTAATTGTAAGGTTTTTCGACAATTTTCTTTCAGGATAATATTTCCGCCGTGCGCAGTCCCGGCTTATGAATAGGCCCGCAGCATCCTCTGAGCTTGGAGTATGAGTCTTCCTAACAGAGGACCCCGAGGGAACCCCGGGATATAGAAATAGGACCTAGTATCTCCGGCTTGCGGGGTGTGACCCCTCCTAAACAGAGGTTGACCCCGGGGGTCCCGGGATATAGAAATAGGACCCATTCCGTGGTTGTGCGGGGTTAATAAATACACAACCCATCTTTCGGATGGGATGTAAACTCAGGTTCACGTGTTGGAAGAAATGCCACGCTTCCTGCACGTTAAAGAACCCTTGTAGCAAGCTCTTTTTGGGGTGGTCCGTAGGTGATCGGCTAAAAGGCTAAATTCCCCGCCCTTGACGATTTCACCCTACTTTTCCAGTGGCAGTCAGAATTTCCCGTTCCATGGCCCTTTCCATACCCCAAAGTGATTATTTATTAACAAACTTGTTCTCGTCTTGATATAGCTGAAATATTGCTGAGTAGACGTTAAACAATATTCAATGAATCAATCAATCAGAATAATATTTTGTAAGATTTTCAACGGTAGTTGTACATTAAATTTGTATTTAATTTTGGGTGTGTTTTCCGATCTCTTCATACAAAGATGAATGCATCTGGCAGCTATCAGTACATTATCTTATGTTCATGACAATTTTCATTGATTTTGTATAACATTTAATGAAAATCACTCGATTCTGCAACATATGCACAGATCCTTTTTCAAAGTTTAGATTTTTTAATGAAATATTATCATGAGAATTTGAAATTGCGTCCCTAAAGTCTTTTAGGGAAATAATAAATGAACAGCATACACCTTGTGTAACTACGACTCAGTGTGATTCCCTGTGTTAAAGAAGCTCTAGAAATTGAGGTGAAAATTGCAGAACTGCTAAAACGCATACCCCGATAGTGTATCGCATTTTCTTAATTTCGATCACCTTCCGGGTATTTGTAAATAGCTGTCTACTTGTTGCAAAATGATTCTATTGTGAACGCAGAACAACAAACGTCTGCTGCTAGTCCAACGCCATTTTGTCACATATTCTGTTGGGCTTTCCGAACATACTTGTAATAAAGCCTTTCTGATTGGCCGAAAGTTTCGTGACTCCGTGTAAATCTGTTTTTTATTAGCCATTTAAATAGATCCTCAATATAGATTTCGCGAGTCAATATCGTTTTTAAGCACTTAAGAAATTAAAGTGTAAGTGAAAGCGAGTCAATTTGATTTTTAATTGAATATCATGGGACAGGATTTCATCCAATAGATTGACACTATTATAACCATTATGTAATAATATCTATTAAGTCAAACTTGGGTTCAGTGAATATTGGGCTTTTCTTTGTTTGTACAGTTTTTGTTAAAATCGGATGGATATTATGAGTAGAAATCTCTCTGTGGTTTGTAATTATACCCCCCACGAACGAAGTTCAGGGGGTATATAGGAATCACTCTGTCCGTCTGTCTGTCTGTCTGTCTGCAATAGCAAACAATTTTTTCGTAACAGTTTTCTCAGTAACTACTCAACACTGCAACTTGAAATTTTGTATGCAAGTTTATAATGATGGCCTTTACCGCAAGTAGCGATTACATGATTGCCGGACATCTACCTCCTGTTTACCGAGTCGGACTTAGTTAATTTTCGAGATCTTTTGTCAATTGTAGAAAATTTTTGTACCAGTTTTCTCAGTAACTACTAATCACTGCAACTTGAAATTTTGTATGCAAGTTTATTATGATCTCCTATACTGCAAGTAGCAATTACAAGATTGCCGGACATCTACTTCCTGTTTACCGACTTAGTTAATTTTCGAGATCTTTTGTCAATCGTAGAAAATTTTCGTAACAGTTTTCCCAGTAATTACTCATCACTGCAACCTGAAATTTTGTGTTCAAGTTTATAATGATGTCCTATACCACAAGTAGCAATAACAGGATTTCTGGACATCTACTTCCTGTTGGCCTATACCGCAAGTAGCGATTACATGATTGCCTGACATCTACTTCCTGTTTACCGACTTAGTAAATATTCGAGATCTTTTGTCAATCGTAGAAACTTTTCATAACAGTTTTCTCAGTAACCACTCATTACTGCAACTTGAAATTTTGTATGCAAGTTTATAATGATGTCCTACACCGCAAGTAGCGATTACAGGATTGCCGGACATCTACTTCCTGTTTACCGACTTAGTAAATTTTCGAGATCTTTTGTCAATCGTAGAAACTTTTCATAACAGTTTTCTCAGTAACCACTTAACACTGCGACTTGAGATTTTGTATGCAAGTTTAGAATGATGTCTTATACTGCAAGTAACGATTTTAGGATTGCCGACTATCTACTTCCTGTTTACCGGGAATTGTGCAATTATAACTTTTTTATTATTATTATTAGTGACAAATTATATTTGGGATCTTCTACATGGGGAGTTGGGGGGGTGTCATTTTGTGGCCCTCCAGGCCACAGTACCTCTAGTTACTAAAATTTTTAAGAGCAATATCTCTGCATGTGATTGTTATATTTGTGAACAAAATAGGGGGTTATGATGTAAATGTACACGGCTTAAAATCCCAAAAATACACAGTAAGGTTAATGTATTAGGATAACGCATTTGTTGTTCTTCTTCATCTTGAATTCGCTATTAGACCTTCAACAATGGGTAAATACTCAAAACTCATAGCGAGTTCTCGACGGCTCCTATAGCTAGCACTAGCTTTAGTTGATGTCGGACAACCCTACTTCTATGTATCTTTTGTTCATATATCTTCGAGAAATAAAAAGTATTGGGCAAAGTACTCTTACAAACATTGTAATGTGTTGCCTGAAACACTTGTCGAATTGAATGTAATAGAGCTTGGCAAAAGGTTGGATTCTCTTTAAATTAAATTGCAATTGATCTAGCTTCTAAGCCGATTTTCTGTTTTCCTATTTTGCTTACTGCCAACAAAAACATAATTTTGTATTAAAGTGAAAGTCCGCAAAATTATGGAAAAGTGAATATTAATTCCTTATATAGTTCTGACAGACATGACATGTTTCGTTTTTTGTATTTTTAATTTATTGTTTCAAAAAAACGCATTTAATTCACAAAATGTCTAGTCATGGAGGGTCACGTGACATTGTGCAGAGGGCGCTCTGTGTACTGACATCAAGTTATAACCAACGAGTACACTAGTAGATCTAGTAGATCTGTAATGATCTTGTTTGGCCATTTTGATCTTATCACGATTTTGACAAACTTAACACAATTTTGTTAAGGCTGTGTAAGATATCCAGTCGTATTTCAAGAAAATTGCTTGCAAGGACGATCAAGACCTGTAAAGTTTATCAAGATCAAACAAGATAATTGCGTTCAAGGAAGATCAAATTGTGTTAAGTTTGTCCAAATCAAATAAGATCAAATCGGAATCTTGTTTGATCTTAACAAACTTAACTCGTCTTGATCGTTCCTGAACACAATGAAAAAGTGGATCTTGTTTGGTTTAAACTATCTTAACACGTCTTGATGGTCCGTGAATCAATTATCCTGAAAACCAACTTAAAATCTTACATTGTCTAAAAAGAATTGTGTTCAGCCTGTCAAGATCGTGATAAGATCAAATTGGCCAAACAAGATCAAAACATATCTGCTAGTGGTATCGCTATAAGGCGTATGTCAACAACGATCACTAACGATATGACAAAAGTTCATTATTGCATTTTCAAAAAAAATCGCCGTTCGACTCATGACTTACATATATTTTTGCTTATTTTGCGTAAAAGAATCTTAACATTCTTTTAAATCTATGTTTTTTTTCAGTTTCTATATCACGCAATGATTACGGGCTAGACAGTACAATATTTTTATACACATTTTACGCGCTTGTCTACTGTGACAATAATTGTCAAGACGAAGGCGATACAATGTTTGATATTTAGAATAGCGTTTTCCTATATTTATGTACCATTCTGTGAATTGGCCTAATTACATTTTCTTTACCTGTCGGGTTATCTGCTAATGATTGACTCTTTAATCTTGTTACATTTATTCATGATTTCGAGGTGCAGGGGTGTTTATTCGTGTAGACGCTCGTGTAGAAATTCCATGTTTCAACTTCGAACAAACACGAAAATATACAATTTTTTCTGCTGCACCTATCTATTATACTTCAGTGAAAACTGAATAATAAAAAAAAGAACATGATCATCGTAATTAGATCACCGTCAGGTGTACTGTTGTGTCCAATCTCTGGTACACATATTTGTTTGTATTTTTCCTTGATATGCTGACAGGTGGAGATGCCGTATCGATTCTGAATGCTTTGTAAATAAATGTTGACAAGTTTACACTACAAAGATCCCCTCTGGATACCTCGAATGATTCTTTATTTGTGTGTGAGAAAAACATCGGCTATTACACAACGTATGTGACTAGTTACCTGAACATCCTCCAAGGCAGGTAAACTCTGACATTGTGATGTTTATTAAAACCAAAACGTAAAAATAAATGAAAGAAAGAAAAAAAAAACATTTTATAAATAGCAAGTAAAAAAAATACAAAAACGAGAAAAAAAATAAACAAAACAAAAAAACAAAACAAAACAAAACAAAACCCCAAAAAAAAAAACATTTACATAATAAAAAAGGAAAAACAAAATCAATTTTGTCATTATCGAAATAAAAAGGTTAAATCCTAAAATTAGTGATTCAATACTTTGAAAGATAAATTAAGATGTTGCAGTTTACGTTGAATACACATTTGTTTTAAAGGTATGCATCTTATATTTGACAAAAGGATCTGTAAAGCCTTAGACTTGCAAAAGTTGGATGTTGCGTTGATGAAATGCATATATATAAATAATTCGCCCATAAAAGCTTTGAAGAAATAGAAGTTTCACTGAATACGCTGTTAAGAAGTTACATTTTGTTAACATAAAAATGTCCCATTTTGCTAGTTTAATAAAGAAGCTGAAACAGTACAATATTTTCCCTGTCCCCTTATATCCTATCAGTTTTCAACATGGAGCATGTCATATGCTTTTGATCAGGCACTGGCAAGTTACAGATTGTTCATTCCCTTCAGTGTGAATTTTCTGACATTGATATGAATAGCCGTTCAAACAAGAAAAATGTTACAAGGCCAAACTTGGGACTGATATACAGTTCGACGTCACTGTAGAGGATGTAGTACATTTAAATATATGCTGAATTTACAAAATTAAAGCATCTACCGATCTCACTTCTTGCCCATTCGTCTTTTTGAACTTATAATATACTAACGTATTTTTTCTTTTTTTTTTTTTCTTTCGGAAAGTAAATAGGCAGTGCAGAATGTGAATTACGGCCATCCCGACAAATTTATTGTCTTATTTTTGCTTCTCTACTCTTATACATGTTGCACCGATATTGATAACGTACGTGAAAAGCATCATTTTGATAGATGTAGAAGACATAAGACAAAACCAAAAACTAATTTAGATTTTTTTCATATTTTTCTCAATAACACGTGTTGTTATCAAATCAAATGAAATATCCTCTCTGTAGTCTGACAATTTTTTTCTCATTTTAAAAATTACTGAACTCAAGAAAAGTTACTAATATTGACGATTTATTTTACCTTAATGAACATTTTAAAGTGACCAAAGAGTGATTTATGACCCTACCTGTAAAACAAGTGACAGCTGTGTTGATTGTATAACAAAATTTACCTGTACCTGTACCTGAGTCTTACATAATTGAACAATTTATCACCTGTATCCAAGGCTACAGTTTCATCGTGTACACTGTATGTAATGCATTAACAAGAAGACCATAGTGATTATTTTTGCTTTCTACTGCAGCACGTTGATGTGCGCTGTATACTGCACCATCATATGAATTATTATAAAAAAATCAACAGAAAAATTAACATTTTTGTTACTGATTATGGATACTTTTTAACGAAATCGTCGAATTACGTGATATATATCCCAGCTAAAAAGAGAATATGTATCCGTTTAGTTAGCTTTGAACAGGAGGCTAGTATTTTTTGTATTTTTGATAACGAGAGGCAAAACTTATTCAACTTGAATTTCGACAAAAAATGAAAAATAATGTAGAATTTTCTAAATATGGGATATATTTATCATATCGTTCACGATATTTAACTTGTATGCCATGCTCACGATCATATCACTGATTTGAATATTTATTGGTAAATTAAATTTGAAAATTTATCCGGTTCTTGGTCAAACCCATGATTACCCAGCATCCTTTCTCTGAATCGTGTCTTCTCCGTAATTGTTATAACCCGAATAATCCAGTCGTTATATTCCACTCACTACGATCGCTTCATTAACGCCTTAACGCATACACTATGTAAAACGCGTCAATCGGAAGTGTCTTATCGCAGTGCATTGTGGGTTTAAACCGTCTGTTGATTGTGTACGATATCTTTTAGTTTTTTTCATGTTGGTTATTTTTGCTTGACCGTAAAATGTTATCATATAAACTGACCCCAGCGTAGGGACTACAATGTTTGTTGGTGTTTTGTTTTCACACAGGTGTGATATTCTACCAGCTGTTTATCTAATTAGAGTGACATGTGAACTTTGAAGATCGCAAAATAAACCTTTAATTAACACATGCCACTTTTACTTTTAATATAATACACAAATTAAATAAATAAAAACAAAACCGGAACTTTTATGTATTTTCATAATATAATAAATGTTCATTTGATATTTGAATAACATATTTAATCGAATGTCGTGAATTTTAGACTTGAGAATTTATCAGGAGTTCTTATTATGATCTAGATCTATATTCCCAATACACATTTATAAAAATTTCACGTTACTTCTGTTCGGCGGTCAAAAATCGTGTATCATTTGAACATTGACAATATCATGGATTTTTAATCGGTAATATTTTTTTTAATGCATTAAATTCCAAAATAACATTTATCCCGAAAATACTGAAAGTCGCGAATCGAAGTACATACTGCATGTTTGACATTTTTGATTTATGATCGAGATAACTTCTCATAATCTTTTACAATTTTGTAATATCAAGCAGCTAAACTTTATCGTTTTTGAAAAGTTGACATCGAATTTACATCAATATTTTACATCCATATTCCTAAATAACGACGTTGATGTTAAAATTCGTGAAATCACATCGGTCTCAATTGATCACGTTACTTACTGTTCTGAGGTAAAAAAAACGTGTATCATTTGAACAGTGACCATATCTTACATTTTTAATCGATAATCCTTTTATTTCTTAATGCATAACATTCCAAATAACATTTATACCGAAAATACTGAAAGTCGCGATGTGTACAAACTGTTTACATTTTTGATTGTTTACAGTCGGAAGTTCTAACTGCGCATGCACATTTTTATATCGTTTCTGATTGGCTCTATTCTCCGTAGAGCAGCTGACGCGTCCAATCAACATAAAGAATTCAAGCCCTCGTAGAAGGAGAGAATCGGATACGGTGAGGGATTGAATTGTTCGACTTATAATTGTTAGTGATACAAATTATAATAATCTATATCAATATTTCGTCACTTCCGATCCAAAATGGCGATACCAATAACTGTAATACGGTCAACTTTTAACTATAAATATCTCCTTTAATAAAAAAGATACATCAGTGTAATTTTGCATGAAGCATTTTCGATATAAAGTGAATCGAATTAGGTAAAAAGTAAAAATTTGCGGACTTTCACTTTAAAGAGAAATATATCAAAACAACGGCAGTAGAATACCGAAGGAACAAAGCACAAGATTACACAAATCAAAGTCCAGAGACAAGGCAAAAGCAAGAACACCAAAAGACGGAAGACCAAAGACACCACATGCCTACAAAACACTCGAACGTTACATATACAACACAAAAAACTAAAGCACTAACAGTGTGAACTCTCAATAAACAAGAGTGACATCAGGTGCCCCGGAAGGGTAAGCATGTCCTGCTCTGTGCACAGCACCCGTCACACTGTCAGTGGGTCAATTCAGGGTAAAGTCGAATAGATAAAAAGAAGGTCAATAAATACAAAGTACATGTGAATTGTTTATTTCATAGTTGTTTTGCTTTTGTTTTAACCATAATACATTTTAAATTTTCGTGTGACTCCTAATCCAATATATACTTGGGACTCATAGTATTGCTGCACTTAGTTTCCAAAACAGTACCGCAATACAACGATACTATTCTGTTTGTAAAAATATTAGTTTGAAAGACTCTAAATGGTATGAAAGATAAATATAATGTGAACAATTATCGTTGTGCGTTTATATTATGCGCCATTAATCTTATGTGATTTAATTTGACTTTCTCGTAATATGTACATTTTCACTTTTTTCATATTAACGTTATTTGCACGACTCGGACAGTCAATCATTAGTTTTATTCATTCAGCCGTGATATGGGTTTATTGTTATTTACGCATTTAAACCTACTCATTTATTTTGTTTTATTTAGGTGGCATATATCTGAAAACGTTTTGCCTTGCTTGGTTGTAACAAAGGCATTCACGAAAGATGTTCTTGGAATACTTATTTGCAGCAAAATGACCACAGTGAATTCCACACATTAGTCCTGGACTGCTACCAGAAGAAGCAAAATTAAAAACGGTAATGTGATAATTCAAAATTTGTTGAATGTGGTTCCTTTATTTTTGCACTGAACTGAATTTTGAATACAAATTAAAAAAAAACTTGATTTTAACAGAAAAATTGAAATATATATTTATTTATAATTATGCAGCTTTGGTATTTTTGTATTTTTATATATAAAGGAAAAATACCGTGTGTGATGAAATGATATATAATATGTTTATACCATTATAAATATCATTTTATGATAATCAGTTATGACATCTGAATAAAACATAATTACATAATTTTTTATACTGTATGAATATGTGATGAATGTACAAAACATCTCCGAAATTATTAAATATGAATACACAGAACTTTTCAAGAATGATTTTAATCTCCCTCATAATGATTACAACACTGTGTCGAAAAATTCAAAAATATTGAAGTTGCATAAAAACAGTAATTTTCGTTATGCTGTACACATTTCTCAAGGAGTAACCTCTCATCAGCAGCATCAAAATCAAATAATATGGAAAGTCATAATCCAAAAAAAGTAAAAAAAGAAGTACTCAGTTCCAAAAATATCGAAATAGGAAGCCCAATCCAGTGCCAAGGACATTTACCGAGTGCCATACACGGAATGAAGCCTCAGTATTGTTAAGGGGTTAGAATTTTAATAAAAACTAAATTTCTAAAACATGCAATGTAAAATTCTCATGTCCGACAAGTCTTACTATTGGGCGTGTGATACCTTCGGGGACCTCTGGTCCACTAGCAGTGGACAGGTTTTCAGATAACATGGTTATTATAACAAAAATATGAATTGGGTAACTAAATGAATTAATTTCAGAAACTACGTAATACCTTGTCGCATATCAAATTATCTTGAATGTTGAAGATATTTTATATTAAACGTTTATTGTTTTGCTTAATATTTTACTGACCAAATTTCGTCCCTGTGTTATGGACACACGCGTAAGTCAGCATGCAAAGGAATTTAGAAAGAAACTTTATTTAGTTTCAGCAAAACAAGATACCGAAATAGCAATTTTTTTGAGATCTGCTGATGGTCGTTTCCCCAACTTCTGGATTTATATATATATATAAAACTCCACAACATATAAAAAGATGAAAGTGAACAAATAACATTAGGAGCATACAATTATTAAAATAAAGGCTAACGGCCCATGAAAACTAAGTACTGGATGAACAAGGACTCTTAAAAGTCCATGACCTGGAATTA